>BQNB010133743.1:1259-18418 GCA_026074375.1 Tanacetum coccineum | reverse complement strand
CCTCGTAATCTGACCTAAATCTGACCCGAATTTACTACTTTGACAACTTTTCTCGTAACCAACATTTGAATGACTTCCCTAACTTAATGATAATTAACTTCAAAGGATTATAGTATATACCTTAAATCTTCAAATCTTGAACACAAAACCACCTAGCCTAAAAAAATAATTTTTTTTCTTCTTGTGAGGGTATCGGCTGGAACAAGTAAGGAGGAGGTAGAAAAGTGTTTTAGGGATATTAAGGTTTAGTATTTATTAGATTAGAGTCCATGTTTAAGTCAAATTTGTTTCCTTTTTCCTCCCGTATCCCTTAACCGGCTGAACTCCTATCCCCCCCTCCCCCCTTTTTTTATTTTTTAATTATTAATTCCTTATTTATTAACATTACCTTAAGTTTTTATAAAAACCTAAGCTTATTTGTGTATACCTTTTTGCGTAAACGCAATTTACTAGACTTTTAAAATGACTAACTTTTCATTTTAATTAAACCTAACTTTCCAAAAATAGAAATTTCATTTCTTTCTTATTCTAACCACTAAAGCCTATTCATACCTAATTTTACTAACACATAAATACGTATACGTAATAATTACTTACACAATTAACACGAAACCGCTTAAATCACCAAAATCATTTCCTTGTCACCAAAAGTGAATGAAATGAATTCAACCAATCTCACCACCATTCCAATCTCATTGAGATGATCACACTCAATAGATTGACTACCAATTTCCCACATAATCCACATAAACGCATATAAACACATATAATCACATACACCATATATTACAACAGATTCACAAGTCAACACTAACGGTTTGACTAACCTGCTCAAGTCATGGTTGTCACAGTATCCCCTCCTTTAGGAAATCTCGTCCCGAGATTTAAAATGAGAAGAATTCTCATCTCGAGATTTAAACTTATGTAGGTATTGGATATATATAACACAAGCATGGATGATTGGGTTGGCTAATTATCTAGAGAGAGAAAGTGAGGTTTCTAGTGAGAGAAAAACCAAATGAAAGCTTTATGATAAAATGAACCACCAACCCCTTCCCATGGCTGGAAAGGGGTTTATATACATGTGTTTGTGAGCTCTATGGGCTTGGGTATGGGCTTAACACTTGGGTAAAAGACCCGGCCCAATACCGAAAGTCATACGCTTACTTTCTAACTACGAGCTTTGCTATACTAAACAATACACGGGGGTGATCGAGTCTTTTTCATAATCCTAACAATCTCCCCCTAAGGGAGGTCACCCCATAAAATACAATTTGAATAATAGCATTCTAGTTCTTCGACCTTCTGTCAGTAGCTCGTAGTCTTTGATTCTTCATTCTTTGAGATCATTGTACACTATGTAGTGATCCTTGAACTTTGTTCCTTAGACTTGTGGTGATCTCGAGCTTTCTTTCAGATCATCAGCCACAGTAAATCTCTTAATCATCCTTGTTGTGAAGTGTTGCCTTCATGTGATGTTGTGACCTTCGGACCCGCATGCTCACACTTTTCTTGATCATGATACTACTTCTCAGAGTTACGGAAGCTGTGTTGTAGGTCATTCAGTTGTCATGATGTCTTTACTTGGAAACATTAAGCGTGAGCATTGGGTGGTGAATTGACTCCACTGGAACGAGGTAGGTATCTCCTTCTCTTGTATAAAACTGTTTGCAATAAAAGCTTGTGGAGAGGAATATGGCTTTGTCATTAGCCTGAGTCGGTTGGATTAACCTCTGAAAATCCGTTACAAACGAAAGTGTCTTTGTTCACTTTCGTTGAATAAGGTTGCAAGAACCATGGTTCCCCGTTAATCAGTATAAATACTGCCAGTGATCAGGTAGAATTCTGAAGAATCTCCTTTACAGGGTTTCATAGCTGCACAAGCCATTCTCAAACCAGAGCGTCTCAAAGTAGACAAAGCACGGAATGAGTGAACCAGTGGTTTAATACCCACTGATTAATGAGAAATTGATTTGAAAATTAGTCGAGTGTCACTCAGAAAAGAGTTTTTGTGACACATTGAAAGTTTTATCATATATAAAAATCAATTTTCATCAGAAACACTTTTGTTTGAAAAAATATACACAGTCAATGTGCTTGAAAGTTCAGTTGTTGAGCACATCGAACGGTTTTTCAAAAACTACTCGTCAATTCACTGCCTAGAACAAGTTTGATTCATAAAGAATCGCACCATCGTTTCTTTCCAGTTGTCACAAGCTTGATCCTTTAGAGGATCTCACATGTCACCTACCAAGAGCTTGTTTGATATTGGCTCTAGAAGGATTTCCATCTTCATTGTGAGTACTTTTGTATCACTCGGATGTTCTGGCAATACCACAAGGATAATGCGTAGGACTCTTAAGATCTTTACTTGTTATCACATTGTGTGATAAACAAGCATAGTTTGTATTAGTGTCCTAATGAGATTTATGGATGATCTCATGGCTCTACACTCAATAGTGCATTTTTTGTTTTTAGTAGTCGGAGGCTGGAGCAGACTGCCACCTTTTTAGTAGTCCTAATGAGAGAGACGATAGAAATGTATTGATCTTCGTGAGAAATGAAACAAGAATCCTTTGAGGGATCTTGAGTGGCTAGGGAGAGTTGTGCAGCGTATCATACTCGGAGGTGAGAGAGACGTAGTATTGTATTGATCTCGTGAGAAATGAAACAAGAATCCTTTGTGGGTCTGAAATAGCTAGGGAGGGTTGTGTAGCGTTTTTATCATAGGGCATGATACTTGTCTTTAATGTCAGCCCATTCAACCTTGTGATTCTTAAAGTTAAAGAAATTTCAAGAAAGATGCAATATTAAAGCTTTTCAAGAATGGTATGAGCATGTCGGTCCAGAAGTCGCAATTCCACAAGATGGTAAAGTTACAAGATGGCATAGAGATTATTCACAAGAGAAAGTCAAGAGTACGAGCTAAAGACTAAGGATAAAGCATAGTATGCTAGGTTTAAAGTTTGTAAATTGGAGTGACCTCCCTTAGGGGGAGATTGTTGGAAACACGAAAAGTGTCGGTCACTTCCAAGTTGTAACAAGTCTTAGCTCGTAGACAGTATCATGATTAGATTAGTAATCTAGTCCGGCCCAAGGTCCATGGGAGGCCCAAATCAGCCCATGGCCGGCCTCATAGTAGTATATATACACCCTCTCCTAGTCTTGGAGAGGGTTGGTTGTTCCATTTTCCATTACACTTCATTAATACATTCATCCATTTTCCATCATCTTTCTCTCTAACATCCCAACCCACATCTCACTCTTGTTCTTGGTTGATCTTAAGATTACTAGTATTCTTCATGCTGTCTTTACTTTTTGAGCAATTAAGCTTATTAAGTTTTTGAGCTTATTGCCTTATTTCCTGACTTTGATCCTTTTATCATCATTTTTAGTTGTCTTCTATTAGTTTTAGCTCAAATTTCTTTTCATTTATAGATTAAGCATATCATAAGCTCTCAGGATCTTCTTTTACTTTTAAATTTGAGCTTAAATTGAGATTTTTACAGCTTATTTAGTAAAACCAAAGGGTAACAAGCCCTTACTGAAGTCAGTTTATTCATAAGCTCTTTTAGAGCTTATTTGTGCTTTTCAGCCCTAAGTGCTTTTGATAAAAGTGTTCACACCAGCTTAATCTCAAACTTTGCTTTTATAAGTTTTTCAATTTAAGCATTTTTTTTAATCTCAACTTAATTTTGGGCTTATTAGGACTAGGGGTGAAAACGGGGGTTAGCCTCAGGGTAGGTTTTGTAATTTTTGGTATTTGCTTGTTTACTCAGTTAATCCTTTGCCAGTTAGTGTATTTGCACTAATAGTCCTTCAAGGACTAACACCATTAGTCCCTAGTTTAGTCCTTCGTTAAGTTTTAATTAGTTTTATATTTTTAATTAATAATTAGGTTTAGTTTTTAATAAGTTTAATTAAAGTTTACTAAAAAGTAAAAAATTAGTGCTTTTAGTTTTCTTAAATTTCTGCATATTTTGTTTAATTAGTTTAATTTTTATAAAAAATTTTAGGATTAAATTTTTAATAGTTTTATTATTTTTAAAGTTTTTAATTAGTTTTAATTTTAGAAAAATCATAAAAAATAGAAAAAGTTTTTATAAAAATACAAAAAAAAATAGTTTTTAGCTTTAAAATAAATAGCTTTATTTTTACATTAAGAAAATTTATTTTTTTCATCTTTTAAATTTTTATTTTTATTTTTAAGCCTTTTATTTTAATTTTAAAATTAGGAATTTAAGTTTAAAATTAGTTAAAAATAGTTTTCTTATCTTTTATAATATTTTAGATTTTTCTAAGTTTAAAAATTATTTTTCTAGATTTTTAGGAATTAATTTGCTATTTTCTAGGATTTAATTTAGTTTAAATAGTTTTTAATTCATAAAAAATTCAAAAATAATAAAAAAAATATAATTTCTTTTTCTAAAATTTTCTTTTGTCTTATTTTAAGTTTAAAAATTTAGTTTGAATTTTTAGGACTTAATTTTGATTTACTTGCTTATTTGTCGCGTTATATTTGTTTCCCGTTAATCGTTTTAAATATTTAATTACCTTTAATTGTTCAATTTTTAATTGTTGCTTTTTATTTTGTACTCATAGCTTATCAAATCATCTATTTTCTTATTCAAATCATAATCCGGACTTAAACGAGGATTCAATTTCACTAGTCGTTGGGGAAACGACCCGGGTGATCATACTTATCCGGTAATATACGTATTCTATATATATATCTTTGTGAGTGGAATTGTCCAAGGGATACTTGGGGATTTCCTTAATTTCTCTATAAGTATATTATTTTATTGCGTGTATAAAACTACTAATCAACACCCCCCTTTGATTGTATATTATTCAAAATATAATGAATACGCTTAGGATACTGCCTCATTAAAAACATTGCTAGGAAAAAACCCAGTGGAAGAAAAACCATAGCTAAGAAAAAAAAGAGTGTAGTGCGTATTTTCCCCTTCATGATCACTTTACTTGAGCTCACTGAATCACCGCATCCCGATGCCATATACCAATTTTTTGAATGTTGAGGTAGGAAGTGCCTTGGTAAATAAATTTGCTAGATCTTCACTTGAACGAATCTTTTAGACAATAATATCACCATTCTTTTGCAAGTCATGAGTAAAAATACTTTGGTGAAATGTGTTTGGTTCTATCACCTTTAATAAACCATTCATTTAGTTGAGCAATGCATGCCACATTATCCTCATGTAAAATTGTTGGTCCCTTATTTTCAGCATAAACACTACAAGATTCACCTATATGTAGTATAACATTTCTTGAGTAAAAACATTCTTGGCATGCTTCGTGGATTGCCAAAATTTCTGCATTATTTAGATGAAGTGGATGAGATTGATTGCTTTACAGAAAGCCATGCAATTGCAGTATTTCCATGTGTGAATACATAACCAATTTGATACCAACCAATATAAGGGCCAGACTTATATCTTGCATCTGCATAGCCAAATAAATTTGTTTTGGATGAGTTAGTAAAATATAAGCCTATCTTTTGTACCTTGAAGATATAGAAATATTTGCTTGATATCATTCTAATGCCTCCTCGTGGGACATGAGCTATATCTTGATAATAAGTTTAAAGAAATTGATATATCCAGCCATGTATGACTAACGAGAAACATCTATGATCATATGTCACTTAAATAAGGTACTTCGAGACCAAGAATGTCTTCATCATCTTTTGGAGGTCGAAAAAGGGTATTTTTTACATCAAGTGACCTCATCGCTATTGGAGTGCTTAGTGAATGTGATTTATCCATATTAAACCTTTTCTAAACCTTTTCCGTGTATGGTTCTTGGTGGACTAAAACTCCATCATCAAGATGTTCAATTTGCAATCCAAGGCAACACTTTGTTTTTCTGAGACCTTTCTTCTCGAACTCGTTCTTTTATCATTCCATTGCCTTTGGAAGCTCCCTAGGAGTTCCAATTATATTTAAGTAATCAACATATATGATTTTTATTACGTACTCGGATTCAGAGAATGCATGCGCAGATAGATTCATTTTTGTAGCCTTCTTTCAATAAATACTCGCTAAGGCGATTGTACCACATGCCTCCAGATTGTTTTAACCCACACAAGCACTTATTCAATTCGATTGCATACTGTTCTTGATAATTTTTCTCATATGCTTTAAGCATTAAAGTCACTAGCATGCTCCAGGCATTTTATATGTTGTAATGAAATCTCAACATCACATAAGCTCTACTCATATATCTTTTAGACGCATATCAATTATTTGTCACATTGCCAGACTTATACAATAATAAAATACGTTATTGGATCCACCACATGTGAACATGTATCTACATGATCATTTCCAAGTCTTAGAGAAAATATACGTGTGCCATCACTTGTAACATATGCATAATTTAATTTCGCTTTCTCATAAACACCTATGCGTACCAATAAGTTTTACATATTATTATATACAGACTTCAAGTCCTAGTAACCATGTCTCATCAAAAGAGAATTTAATATTTCATTAGTTCTTTGCGTCTTTATATCTTTTGGTAACTTATTTATACATTTACACTTCGTGCATGTATGCTTTCATGATCCACACATTGATTATAGCGATATCTTATTTATTTATATAATCATTACCATGCCCATTATCATATATACTAGTACTATCGACGTAGATTCATTACTTTTTGATTTCACACTTTACTAGACATTATATTATAACATGTATATTTATTGAGATCTTATAGTTTTTCACCAACCCGGGTTTTCAAGAACTTTCGTGTCCAGTGTATCTTTAAGAGACTATTATGGGGTCTTTATTACCTCGATTTGACCATCCTGATATTCTTGCTCCATTGAATTTATTCATTCGAAGACTTTTTATTTGGAATCGATTGGTCTATCATGCTGCATGCATGTCATAGACTCACTACCAATCATTGGTTTTAATGTTGGGACAAACATTGTAATTGGAGCATTAGCAGCGTATATATGATCTACTCACTTTATTCAGGTCACTAAATATGTCTGGCAATTGATCTGAAATATAAATTGTCCCTTAAACTTCAAATTCATATTCTTTAGTGTGAGGATCAACATTTATTTATTAATTCATTCCAAATATCTCACTGCTCATTCTCCATCTGAATGAATTATCACTTTCAACAACCCATTTGTGCGTTGTGTGGACTTACTTTATATTGCACAATTACAATATCTCATATGGGAATTATATGGTTTGTGACTAAACCATTCTAATAGGGAGTATTCATTATAGACTGTTGGAATGATGCGAATTTATGTTCTATGTTTTAAAAACAAATGCCCCATAAAATTTATAAATTTGTTCTCATAATTATTGGCTTTACAATCAATCGAAGACGTTTTATAAATGTGTCAACAAAAGAAATTTTTATCCATTTGGAAAAAGCTTCAACTCCCGGGCCTAACTGAAACAAAAATGGTTTTAGAATTAGCCGATCGTACAATTTCCAAACCAACCGGTGTCGCCGAAAATGTTTTTGTCAAAGTAGGGAAGTTTTACTTTCCCGCCGATTTTGTTGTTCTTGATTTTATAGCCGATCCTCGAGTACCGTTAATACTCGGGCGACCCTTTCTTAGGACGGCTCATGCTTTAATCGATGTTTACGAAGGAGAGATTACTCTTAGGAATGATGATCAATCTTTAACCCTTAAATGTGGTGATGCACCTTCCATTTCATACAACAATCTCGAATCATTGAAGAAAGTTGATCTAATTGATGCTGCTTGTGAAATTTATTCACAAGAAGTACTTGGATTTTCCGATTCCGTTGCTTACAACAATCCTTCTCCGTACTACGATCCGATTGTTTCCACTTCATCTCCAACACTTACTCCTTTTGATGAAAGCGATTTTCTACTCTTTGAGGAAGCCGATGCTTTTATAGCAATCGATGATGAACCAGTTCGGGACAGTTTTCAATCAAAAAATTGCACGTACTACGATCCGAAGGGGAATTCTCATTCTCGAGGCTCTTCTAACAATGATCCATTACCTCACCAAACCAGAAGATTACAACCCAGATTTCAAAAAGATCTTAAAGTTGTTGAACCACAGAAGTGTTCACTCGAACCAAAAGATGAAATTCCCGAAGTCGAACTTAAAGAGTTACCTCCGCATCTCGAGTATGCGTTTTTAGAGGAAAATAACAAGCTTCCAGTCATAATTTCAAAAGATTTGAGCCAAGATGAAAAGACCTCACTCATTAACGTTCTCAAAAACCGAAAACAAGCAATTGCTTGGAAACTTTCTGATATCCGAGGCATAGATCCAGAGTTTTGCTCTCACAAAATCCTTTTAGAAGATGATTACGAACCTTCAGTCCAACATCAAAGGAGGGTTAACCCTAAAATCCACGACGTCATCAAGAAAGAAGTAGAAAAACTTCTTGACGCGGGATTGATTTATCCGATCTCGGATAGTCCATGGGTTAGTCCGGTCCATTGTGTTCCTAAAAAAGGTGGTATGACCGTTGTCAAGAACGAAGAAAATGAATTGGTGCCTACAAGATTAGTCACGGGATGGAGAGTTTGCATCGACTATCAAAAGTTAAACGAAGCAACTTGTAAAGACCATTTTCCGTTACCATTCATGGACCAAATGCTAGAACGCTTAGCCGGCAACGAATTTTATTGTTTCTTAGATGGTTTTTCAGGGTATTTTCAAATCCCAATTGACCCTAAAGATCAAGAGAAAACTACTTTCACGTGCCCATACGGAACTTTCGCGTACCGTCGTATGCCATTCGGTTTGTGCAATGCACCCGAAACTTTTCAACGTTGTATGATGGCCATTTTTCACGACATGATAGAAAAAACAATGGAAGTCTTTATGGACGATTTTTCAGTTTTCGGAGATTCTTTTTCCTCATGCCTTGCCAATCTAGACAAAATGCTCAAACGGTGTGAAGACACCAAATTAGCACTAAATTGGGAAAAGAGCCATTTCATGGTTAAAGAAGGCATTGTTTTAGGACATAAGATCTCTAGAAAAGGAATTGAAGTCGATAAGGCCAAAGTTGATGTAATTTCAAAGCTTCCTCACCCAACGACCGTTAAAGGAATCAGAAGTTTTCTCGGGCATGCTGGATTCTATCGAAGATTTATTAAAGTTTCCAAAATCTCTCGACCCATGACCCATGTGGAATCCTATAATGACTCCATAGATCGTTATTAGGACTCATCTAAGGTATGATAACAATGATTGTAACACGCAGCGGAATATAAAGAACACAATCATGTTATATAGGTTTCTTTATTAAAATTAATATAGAAACTAACTACTAAATACTACCACCGGCTTTCTATGCGTTTAGACTCTCATTGGAGAGACTATCTATGAATGGATGCCTATAACCTAGACGCCTACCCTCTTTATATATAAGAGGGAGGTTACAAGAAACCCTAGCTTACTAATAAAGCTAACTAACTATTACATAATGGGTCCTTATTGTTTCAAAAGAAAACATAATACAATTAGGAAACTAATTAATTAACATTAATCATCACATTAATGTTTGACTAATCTATATCTTCAACATTAATGTTGATTTTGTAACGTCTCAATCAACATTAATCTTGATTGTTCCTTCTTTAGCAATTCTTATTTACTTTAGTTTCTTTTTTTTCATTTTCTGTTTATGGGTTTTGTAATCATCAAATCTATAATTCCTAACAATCTTCCCCTATTTGATATTACAAAACAATCTGCATGAAGAAACAATGCTAAAACATGTCATCACAATAATAAGCTGCACATCGTGAATCTTCTTCCCCTTTTTGTAATCATCTAATAGGGGTCTTGTGCAACTCGTAAACGCTTCCCCTAAAGTGATGCAAGTAGATGGTTAAAGTATATTCAACAATAAGCTTACCCTTAAAAGTATTACATCACCTTCTCTTGAATCTTGAACTCAGTAGCATAGGATCAAATCTTCTACCTTCAGTGCTGAATAAAGACATGCTTATTACAATATATGTAATAAATGTCTTTGATAATTCTAGTAGTCAATATATGCATGGCGATCACATGCAATGGCGATAATTTAGTGAGCTCAGACGATCAATCCAGAAACCACTCAATGTTATGATATCTCTTTTTCCTCTAATAAGCATATATGAATTGTATGGTATTCATATGCCCCCCAAAATAATTTGTAAAGAGCGTGTAACTTTTACCAATCAGGTTATAGCAAAAAACTGAACCTCCAAAATGAACGCATACAAATCCTCATTTTCATGACCCAAGGGCGTCTATGGACCCATAATACTAGAAGAAGAAACCTTAAGCAGACCAGCAGGAACCACAAATCCTACCAGCAGGAACTACCAGCAGGAACCATGACCTACCAGCAGGAACCATAAGCTTACCAGTAGGAATTAAGAAAAGCTTAGCAGTAGGAACATCCAAACCTCTATAATCGTTCAAAGATATACAACCCAAAAGAATGTATAGGGAAAATAATAAAAAATAAAAAATAAAAAGGTTATTGCTGATATGCTGTGTTACCTGCTGTTAAAACCACTCCTTATGCTTTGAGGTTTAGGGTTTTGGAGAAGAACCTGTGCCTTCGATTCTCCCTGACTGCTGCCATCTTTAAAAGAATTAGGGTTTCCTTAAGAACCCTAATTGGCAAATATGCCTTTTAGCAAATATGGGTTTGAGAAGAAACCCAACTGTTAAAAACCTAATTGTAGGCTTTATAGATCGTTTTGCCCATCTAGGATATCATAACATTGATCACGCAGCGGAATAACAATTAAGAACAACAATGTTATGAACAAGGTTTTTATTCATAAACTATATACTATTCGACTTTAATCAGTCGACTATGAACTATTACATAAACTAATAAGCTAACTATTAGACTCTCATTGGAGAGATCTAACTATGATGGATGCCTGTAACCTAGACGCCTACCCTCTTTATATATAAGAGGGAGGTTACAAGAAACCCTAGCTTACTAATAAAGCTAACTAACTATTACATAATGGGTCCTTATTGTTTCAAAAGAAAACATAATACAATTAGGAAACTAATTAATTAACATTAATCATCACCATTAATCATCACATTAATGTTTGACTAATCTATATCTTCAACATTAATGTTGATTTTGTAACGTCTCAATCAACATTAATCTTGATCTTGTTTCCTTCTTTAGCATATCTTATTTCCTTTTGTTTCTTCTTTCTTCATTTCTGTTTATGGGTTTTGTAATCATCAAATCTGTAATTCCTAACAACCCATCTCTTAGAGAAGAACACTCCTTTCATTTTCTCGGAAGATTGCATTCTTGCCTTTCAAACATTGAAAAAGAAGTTAACCGAAGCTCCAATTCTCATTGCTCCAAATTGGGACCAACCTTTTGAAATCATGTGCGATGCAAGTGATTATGCAATAGGTGCGGTTCTAGGACAAAGAATTGAGAAGCACTTCCGACCAATTCATTACGCAAGTAAGACCATGACCGAAGCAGAAACAAACTACACAACAACCGAAAAAGAGATGCTTGCGGTAGTTTACGCTTTTGAGAAGTTTCGATCATATCTAATCATGAACAAGAGTGTTGTTTACACGGACCACTCCGCATTGAAATACCTTTTCAACAAGAAAGACGCCAAAGCAAGGTTGCTTAGATGGATCTTACTTCTTCAAGAATTCGATTTTTCAGTAATTGATACCAAGGGAGCTGAAAACTATGCAGCCGATCACCTCTCTCGTCTTGAAAACCCTTACAAAAATGTTTTTGATCCAAAAGAAATTACCGAGACTTTTCCTCTTGAAACTTTAAATGCTGTGAATTCTTATCAAAGTACCCTATGGTTCGCCGACTTCGCAAACTACCACGCGGGGAATTTTCTAGTCAAAGGAATGACGAGTCAACAAAAGAAAAAGTTTTTCAAAGACGTGAAGCATTATTTTTGGGATGATCCCTATCTCTTTCGTACATGTGCGGACCAAATCATCCGTAGATGTGTATTTGGCCAAGAAGCTCTTGAAATCCTCAAGGCTTGCCATGAAGGACCTACTGGGGGCCATCACAGTGCCAATATCACAGCTCGGAAAGTATTTGACGCCAGATTCTTTTGGCCTACAATTTATAAGGATGCCTACGAATTGATCAAATCTTGTGATGCATGTCAAAGACAAGGTAAAATCTCTCAACGTGATGAGATGCCTCAAAATGCAATCCAAGTTTATGAAATTTTTGATGTATGGGGTATCGATTTTATGGGACCTTTTCCGTCATCTAGAGGAAACAAATATATTCTGGTAGCCGTCGATTATCTTTCCAAATGGGTTGAAGACCATGGCGCTCCCCACAAACGAGGGAGAGTAGTTGTTAAGTTCTTAAAAATCCCTTTTCTCCTGATTCGCGATGCTCCTAGAGCTATCATAAAGCGATCGAGGGACTCAATTTTTGTAACGATAAGTTTGCAAGAGTCATGTCAAAATATGGTGTCACCCATCGTCTTTCGACTCCTTACCACCCTCAAACGAGTGGTCAAGTTGAAGTCACGAATCGAGGTCTCAAAAGAATTTTGGAGAGGACGGTAGGAGAAAACCGTGCCTCATGGTCCAACAAACTAGATGATGCATTATGGGCTTTTAGGACCGCTTACAAAACTCCAATTGGATGCACTCCGTACAAGTTAGTCTATGGAAAAGCGTGTCACTTACCCGTCGAACTAGAACACAAGGCTTATTGGGCTCTTAAGCATGCCAACTTCGATTTAAAGACCGCGGGCGATCATCGAAAGCTTTAACTCAATGAACTTAGCAAGCTTCGTGATCAAGCTTACGAGAATTCGCTAATCTACAAGGAGAAGACAAAGAAACTACACGATTCCAAGATAAAGAACCGAATCTTCAATGTTGGTGATCAAGTCTTGCTTTTCAACTCCCGATTAAAGATTTTCTCTAGAAAGCTCAAATCCCGATGGTCCGGACCTTTCACAATCACTGAAGTTTATCCTTATGGCACTGCCAAGTTGTCTCATGCCGATGGTTCGAATTTCAAAGTCAACTGCCACCATTTGAAACACTATTATGGAAGGGATACACCACCATTGGTTATCCCGGATCTCCAGACTTTCCCTAAGGACAACTAAATTCAGGGATCGAGTCGAGCTTGCGGACTCGGATGACAAAAACCAAAACGCTTCAATGTGAGTTCACCCATGCTTTATCCACTTTTTCTATTTTCTCTCTATTTTCTATTATCTAATGTGTTGTGTTGAGAGAGGCTTGTACTCTTTCCGATTTCTCGATGTTTGTTGCTTGTTTGTTGTGATTTTTGTAGGATCAACCCAACAAATTCTTTGAAGCCTCTCGTGTCCGGTTGATTTGTCCCGTTCTACTCGAGCTTCTCATCCTTTGTGTGAAATTAGTTTGGGGAGATCCGATATCCTTTCATCATTATCGATTAACGTTTATCTTTGCATAATTCATAAACGGCTTAGATTTACGTAGAGACCCGACTTTAAACATTGAGGACAATGTTTCGTTTTAGTTTGGGGAAGGGAATCTATCGATTTGATGTTGCTTGCTTATTGTTTTGTTCTCACATACCCGTTTTCCCACAAAAATAGCAAAAATTTTAAATTTTTAAGTTCTTATTTGTAGTTTTAAAAAAATAAAAAAATAAATAAATAAATAATAAGTGTTAAGACACAAATGTAGGTTTTCCGTTGGTAAGAATAAGAAGTAATTTTTGACCCGATCGAACGTGTTGAGTTCTAGCTTTCTCCCTTAACAATTAATGATGATAGTTTGTGCTAGTCTCACGTAGACTTTAAACATGCTAGACTTGAATCATTAGTAAATGAGCTTGTGCTATCTTAATAGATTTTAAATATGCCGAGTTGGAATTTATATAGGCTAAGTGTTCGCGAATTTCTTTCTTAGAGATTTTAAATTGCGAAGAACGAGAAATGATAGTGTTATTTATAAGTCATGACATTAAACGTAGAATAGTTGGTTTTCTTTCAAGCTCATATGTATTAATTGTGGCTTTTTCTCCCATTAGCTTGTTTCACCTCTATATAAATGTTTAATAAATAGAGTTGTATGGTTTTTTGGTTAATAATTAGCTAATAGAAGTTTTCTTTAGTTCCTTTGTGATTAGGATGAGTACACATCAGGAATACTTAATTTGGCATATTATATGTATCATATAAAGAAATATTTTGCTTATTCCTTAAAGAGCCTTAGGGTATATGGGATAAGTAGAATTCAATAATAATCCGAGACTGATAAAAGTTTGTTGTATCTTGCCGGCTCACAACCGATGTTACAGCCTTCTAAAAGGTCGAGGAAGTTACCGAAGTCGAAATATGTTTGCAATCTTGGGAGGCGTGGCGATGTTGTGCCTTTCTAAAAGGACTATGGTATAAAATGTTGCCTTAATTTTGTCTTATTTTGTGCCTTAAAGAGCCTTAGGGTATATGGTGCAAATAAGATTGCCGCCATTCATGTCTTAAAGAGCCTTAGGGTATATGACATGAATGGTGCCTTGCTTAAGTAGCCGGGGGTGGGTCTATTAAAAGCAAATTTTGGTTGCTCGAGGTGGACTTTAAACTTGATGACATTGATCTTTGAAAAAGGGCTAGGAGTAATTATTGCGTTCTTAAAAACGTTTCACTTTATTTTGGAATTAATAAGTATCGAAATAAAAGTCTTAAAGAGCCTTCGGGTATATGACTTAAGTAAAATCTTGAGATACAAAAGTAGGATTTGCGGGAGGAAAGGTAAGTACACAATTAGTATTTATGAGTACTGTTAGTGTCATGACTTGTAATTGACCATGATCTTGTTTTTAAGCTTAGCATGGGAAAAGTGAAAAATCGAGGATGATGAAGTTATCTTTTAGACACTTAATTGTGCTTTTTATTCTATGATCCTTAAAGTTACCACAAGGTAATGAAAAAAAATACATTATGTCAACACAAATAAGTTGTAGTTAGGTAATTAATTATCAAGAAAAATCATAAAAAGAGAAAAATCTTTGATAATGGGAAATCGGGTGTTTTATAACTTGTGATCTCTTAGCTCTCTCAACAAAAATCTTTGCTACTTTTCAGAGGTTTAGTTTGGGGAAGTTTCGAGGTATTTGGTTATAAGACATGCGATATTGCGTGAGGACACGCCATCGTTTAGTTTGGGGAATTTTGATAAGTGTAAAATACACATATCCGTTTGTACTTAAAATAGCCCAAATAAACCCAAAACAGATAAAAAATGGCAACAATATGCTTGTATTTGTGTTTTGTGTGTGTAGGTACGGATATATCAAAAATCACAAGAAAACAGTCAAAAAACGGGCAAGCACGGACGCGGGAATCAGAAGAGTACAAAAAGAAGCCAAAGAATCAAAGCCAAAGCCAGAAAAGTCAAACCCGCAGTCAAATCCAGTCAACATGGTCAACAAAAAGTCAACCAATAAAAGACAAAACCCAAAAATATTCCATTTTTACCCTCAAAATCACACAGAAGTCCAAAATGACCCCTCACCTCTTATTGGGCCTTAATAACCTTAATGGGCCCTAAAAACCCTAGAAAACTAACCCGGATCCAAAAGCCCAATCCTTAGCCCAATAACTTTTTTTTATAAACCACAAGGACCTAAACTGCCAAGTGCAAAAGTCTTTTATACCTACACCATTTATAAAAACAAATACAAGGACCATATTTGCAAATTCCTCAAAGTCATAACTGAATTTTACCCTATTTCAAGTTAAAAAATGGGCGGGTAAATTTGTTAACACTGTTCATTCGTGTCTTCCGTTTCACCAAGCTGTTAAAACAAGGGGCAAATGGAAATTGAAGGGTGAAAATGGTAATTCAAGTGGAAAGGTTAGATTAGTCATCTCCAAGCTCTCATTAAGCTCACTCAAGCTCATAGCCACGTCAGCAATGGTGAAAGCACACATAGTGATGGGTTTTTGTGCTAATCTACTCATAAAAGAAGCACAAGCTATCACAATCAAAGAATGACAGCTTGGCAATCCTCAAGTGTCCACAAAATGATCAAATGGCTCAAAATCATTTGGCAATGATTAGAAGAATCAAGGGTGCGGATTGAAGGTTAGGAGATGGATTCAGGAGGCCTAGAAGCCTCTTTGGCAGCCTATAAAAAGGCCTCAGCTCACACACGCAGGACACCTTCTTTTTACCTTATTTTTCCTTTTTCTAGTTTTTAATAATTTAGGTTAGCTTAAATATTGCTTATTGTAATTTGTCTTATGTAATCTTCTCTTATGTAATGAAATGAATGTCTTTGATTAAATAAATCATGTGTTTTCCTTTCAAGTTCTCTCAAATCCTTTTACTCAAAAACTCAAATATGGTCTCAATAAGTCATAATAAGCCTATTTCATCTCTCAAGAGTCTATAAGCTCTTGATGGAGCTTAACTAAACCTAATCTTACTAATTAATAAAAAATCAGCTAAAATAACTATCACCTCTTTGCTTATTAGTGTTTAAATATCTCTTCTAGTGCTATTTAGTTATGTGTTTTCATCTGTTTTTGTTTAAATCAGTTTAGATCTTTATCTTTCAAATTTCTGTCATAAAAACTCATAAAATCCAAAAATATTAGTTTAATTAGTTAAGATCTTAGAATATTGCTTATTCAGTTGTTTAATCATGATTGTTAAGTTTGTTTTAAGCTAGTTTTCATCTGGTATTTAGTATTTGTTCATTAGATTTCTCTTTAAAAGCCTTTCTCAAGTCTGTCATAATGGTTAAGTAGTGTTTGGTTCAGTGCACTCTTGATTTTACACTAGCAGTACTAATCTCAGTTAGTACTGCTGAGCCTTTGCACTACCAGTACTAACTTCCAAGTTAGTACTGTTTTCACAAGTTAATACTGTTAACTTAAATTTCGACTAATTCAGTAGTATTAAGTTTAGCTATAGCTTATTATGAATTTAGCTTTAGTTTTCATTTTCTAGCTTATTTCATAGCTAAATTTTGTTCTTAAAAGTCAAATTGCATCAGCAGTTCTTTCACTTGAAAGTACTGCTGAACTTTTACACTGTTAGGATCTCGTACTAGATAGATCTTCTAGCCTTTGTGGTTGTATAGTGCTTATGTAATCACAAGCATATACGTGA
>BQNB010133742.1:0-18418 GCA_026074375.1 Tanacetum coccineum | reverse complement strand
CAAAGTGAGAGCCCAAAATGGGAGCCCAAATGAACCGGATGTAACCCACTGTCAAAACGACAGTGTTTTACACCGGTAATATATATAATCTAATGACATATGCCATTTGAAGCGTTAAGTAACTTCCACAACAGCGAAGATGCTGGACTAGATTAGCTAGCTCTTTTTGACTTGTTTGGTTCCTCCCTCTGGTCGTTATCAAACAGAAAAAGCTTAAACTACCAAATCTATCTGGAGGTTTTGTGATAGTTTTGCAGTTCAGCAGGTACAATGGTTAATAGATCTCTCAACTGGTCATTGCCAATAGGGCAACACACTTTTGTATGTAGTGATATATGAATATGTTTTCGAATAACAAGAAAAATTAAAATGAGAATGATGAGAAAAAACTATAACTAAACATGTTAGATGTATTTACAAAAATGAATGCATCTCCTTTTGAAATTTGCACTCCTATTTGAAATGTATTAGCTATAAATCCTTTTTTTTCTCATTTTAGTTTTTTTTCCTCACCGAATCATTACTCTATATCAATAAATGTTTAATCCTCAAAGTACTCATTTCAAACTTAAATTCTCACATAAAAAAAAAATTCAAACAAATATTGACTTAATGAAAATTTTGTCTTAACAATTCTCATCTAAAATTTAAAAATCATCTTTTAATGTAGTTTCTAAAAACAAAGACTTTTTTTTTATTTTGCTCCAAACCAAATTTTTTATAAAATTCATCTACAAACCTTATTTATATAAGATGACATATTACAACTTCTTTTTTATTATTCTGTTAGTTTATAGTTGATTAAAATGAATAATCACGCAACTATAAAGTTTGCTGCTATTAAATTCCGTTGTTACGTACAAGCACACGTCTATTTAATTTAAGGATTAATTTCATTTCTCCGCCTACTTTCATAATTAATTTCTTACATACCTAAAATACAGCTATTGAATGCATAATGTAAAATGTTTTTAAAGCATGTTTAGATAGATATGAAATTTTCAATTTTAAGAAGGGGAGATATGGCATTGCCCTAATTAAATAAATCATTGTTTGGACAAAAAAAAATATATCTTTTGTTATGGTTTCTGGTATTCTTATGGTGAATTTGTAGTATACATGTTGGGAAGCAAAGGTAATATTGTTTTCTTACATATAGAATCATGAAAAAAAAGACGATGAATTTAATTCTTAGTTAGAAATTTGACATTGGAAGTTGGACATAATAACTAGGGGTGTTAAAAAAAAACGAGAAACCGACGAACCGAGCCGATACCGGCTTAATACGCAAACACGATAAAAACCGCAGAAAAACCGAATAAAAACCGAAACGGAAAAACAACGAAACGAAAAAAACCGCTTATCACGGATCGGTTTCGGTTTTTTACTTTTAGATTATTCAATGGTTAAATCGAACCGAACCCGTGCATATTATACTGATTGTTTTCTAACTAAATTATTTCAGTACAGATTTGTAAGTATTAACTATATTTATCGCAACTAATGTTATTCCATAACGATTTTTAGCTCCTAATGTAAGTATGTGAAAAATATTTGTTGGAAATTCATGAATGGGCGATCGTTAATTTTATTAAAGGACGAATAAGGTATTATTTTGTTATATGTTTGTACGAAATATTTAAATGCAATTATTGTAACGAAATAAATTTATATGAGTTTTATCTACTCAATGTCATTTGATTTTACTATGAATGACATTTAATGCTTTAGACCTGTTATTTTTTATACAGTTAAACCGCCAATTAAAGCGTAAGAAAAATGTTAACCCGGTGAACCAAAACCGCGGGTACCGCTCATTCGGATACCCGCATGTCCGTTACCCGCCTAGTACGGGTTCGGTTTCGGTTAGTAAAATTAATTACCCGCCTCCGCGACGGGATAATGAAATTTCCAACTAACGAACCGAAACCGCCCGGCACGAACACCCCTTAATAATAACTAACATAAGAACTAAAGGAGTGCTACATTTATCGCAAAGTTTGCTGTCATAATTGAGTTGGCCATGGATTGTGGACAAACAAATTTTTTTTTCTTTGAGCTTTTCATTTTTCACTATTGTCTTGTAGTGTTATTACTCTTTAATAAAGCAAAAACATAAGTATACAAAATCAATGTGTTACTTTGAAGGCAAACCAAGGGTACCCAAATGACATTTACCTGACTTTGTTATGCCAGTACATTAATAAACGAAACCTGAGTCGTTCAGCGTCTGTTGACATTGTCATAACTGGATGTTGTTTCTGAAACTATGCATACATGGGTGACAGCGTCGCTTTCTAAAATGGTAAAATGAATCAAATCTCACCAAGCCGGTGGCCAGTGCTAGCTCATATGGGTTGTGTTTGAAATTTCAAAAAACACTATACGAGAGGGTACATATACAAAGCACACATCATTACATCAATCTAACTCGTAGCTATGGGTTTCCTATTTTCTTTTCTACATCACGCATTTATTATGTTACAAGTTACACACCAAATCTTTACGCTTTCTAGTAAAATCTACTTCTGGCTGTCATCAAACATACCATTTCTATACACTTCACCTCATGGAGTAACTTCCTGCTTCTTTAGAAAAACCTAGTGTAGACTACATAAGAGAGAACGGCCTATCAGATATGTATTCAATTTATCTAAGCGGAAAGCAGAGATGACAAAATGGGCAGGTCAGACGGGCCAAGTAATGGGTCAAAACTCAAAACAGGTTTGTGTTAAAATCATGTAGTTCGTTTAAATAGTCCAAGTAGGTCAGCAGCTTGGACTGATCGGTCAACCCTATTTTGTCCATATTTTTATTACATAAATAAAATAATGTACTATCAAATAAGGTTATGAACTTATAATAACTATATTGTCAAATGAACAGTCTTTTAATCCAAATTCTATAACACACAATCTAGGAGGTTATAAGCACATACTTACTTTTCAACTACGCTACCAAATTTACCCATTTGACCCGTCGGGGACAAAATACAACCCATTTAAGCAAATGGAACAACATTGTCACCTCTAGTGAAAAGACAAAGTGGAAATGTTTTTGAAGCTTATAATTACCATATTAAGAAGACGCATGGCGGCAGGTCGAGTAAATTTTCTAGCAAAAAGGAAGCAAGGGGATGGTTTTCCCTTGCTCGTGCACCATTCTCTTCGGTATTCTGTCTCATAGTATATATTGTCGATATCCTGAAAGTTCAAATACAAGATAAATATGTGTTTGTCAAAGTACACATACCAAAAGCTAAGATCGTATTCACTTCAAGAATCATGCTGCAGAACTGGGACAGTATAGCATTAACAAATACCAAGGAATTATTTCTTTTTCTGTGTCCCAATTAGAATGAAGATTTCAAGTGATTGATGGACCCGATTCTGCTCATTTTTGTTACCTTTAGAAGACGTTGATTTTGACAAACACATACACAGAGACTATAGATGGCACTTTCGACCACAATACCAAAGAAAGAATCCAAATTGGATTGTGTTTTCTGTAATCATTCAGACGGGTAAAAACTAAAAAGGTTAGCTAAATAGGAAATGGGTCAAATGAGTTAATAGTCAGGTGTATTTTTAAATTTTAATACATAAACCCTCCTAAATCATTTGTCAAAAACTATATTATTGTTATAATTATATGATATTTGTATCAGTATTGTCAAGACTAATTACCCATAGAATTAACCACCAAAATCCGGACAAAAAATGTTTCCGGTAAACCAGACTCAGCGATACCAAAAATCACCAGATTTGACTTGTTACCCAACTCACGTCCCGCTCATTGCCACCTTTGTAGAGGTGTATCTATCTAAACTGCCAAAAATAACATATAGGCTTTGACTGAGGGGAAACACGCTTGTAAAGAGTGAACAAAAGTCAACCCTTAAATCTACTGCATCAATACCAAAAAGAGGGGCATTTTATCACAATGGAACATACTTAACTCGTTTTCCTTTTCAAATGCATGGGACATGATCCGATGGATCATATCTTGCCGCTGATGCCAAGTACTAAATGCAGCGTAACATTCATACAAGCAAGTGAAATGGCAGAAATTGATCCTATCTTTTAAAAGGTGTGAAAAAGTTTGTAAAACCAACGTATTTACCTTAATAGATTGAACTAGCATGGGAGTAGCATCAGCCAACTTGTAGGTCACAGGATGCCATCCTTGCCGTTCACGGCCTTTGCTGGATGAAATATCCCATGAAGTGTGCGTTAAACTCCTCCTTGTGAGTTCTCCTTCAAGGCCTTTTTGCTGATAATTTCAAGTCAAATTTTCAAAACCATGTAACAAGGTGATAAATAAAGAGAAAACGTCTTCAAATTTTACTACATTTCATATATATTCACGGAGATACTACTAAGAGGGTTTAAGAGCTTTTTTTCATCTTTTTTATAGTCCAAAGCTTATACATCTGAAACTCTGGAAGACAGATAACTGCTCTTGTGGGGGTCCAGATGCAGTTAAGTTACTAATTACCTTTTTTACTTCCAACAAGTCATTACCAATAGTTGCTGTTCAATACTAAACAGAATCATGCATGGCACTGATGTGTCGGGTCTGGTATCAAACTCATGCTTTTTTTTAAAACACCTACCACGTGTCCCTATGTTGGTGGGTCTTCATTACTAGTTGCTGGTAAAAATCTAAACAAAATGATGACCGGTCGGCGGGCACTTATGTGTCTACTTCTATTTCGGATTAATGCTAGAAGGCAGTTATCACTGATGTTTAATTCAAGCAGCTAAAGATAACATAAACTTACAGCAAGTAATGTTGCCACATAATGTTCATCAGGTATACAATTGTGCTCCTTTGAATTATCAGCTGGCTGGAAAAAAAATAAAAAATAAAAGCTGTTGATGAAATTCTGCTTTAAAGATAAGATGGTTACCTTGAATACATTCTAAAAGCCATAAACAAGAAGGGATCTTTGATAAAAAGAAACAATATAAAAATAGAATATATACTCACAACAGGACCTATCCCAGCCAAAATTTCAGGTAGTGATTTCCTCTGTAATACAAAAAGAAAGTCACCAAAGTCAAGTGTCTGAACCAATCGTGTTCAATGGTATAGTTTTTGCGAGAAATATAAAAGTAGAAGATAAAAAAAACATATGGTTCAGGGGAACATCCCGTTTGGTATGACGAATAACGACATTCAAGTTGAGGAAATAACCTCCAAAAAAATGCTATGAAAACTACATGTATCAAGTTCTTCCTGTAAATGCAGTCAATCATTGCTATAAAGGCTGAACAAGTAAATAACATGTATGCCGCACTTATTGATGAAGCGCACCAAACCATAATTTTTTCATACAACCCCACACAAGGGCCTGGTGTCATTCAGAATTGTCTGTTGGCTTATAATTTCAGGGGTATGTCAAAGACTCAAAGATCAATGCAGGCCCTTATATCCAAACTGATTGGTCATGAGTGGCATAACCCTTGGTCATATACATTGAAGACTAGTTCTTTTTACCAAAAATGTGAGAGATGTGCTTGCATCCCACTAAGGTCGCAAAGGATAACATGTGCACAAAACAAATGTTTCATGTTGCGAGTAGATTAATGTTTCTCGACCATGCTCAGTAATCTCAAAACCAATTGATCATGAATTCATGGATGGGGTAAATAGATCTTGCAGGTTGAATAAGTTTTCTCATCAATAACTTCGAGAAATTAAACTTCTAAAGTTCTAATCAATATGGGACTTGCACTATTGCATAGTAAGTTAACACAACAATTTGTGATATCGAAGCTCATTTCAGATGCATGTTTTATATCTTTGGTTAGAAACGACTAAGCGAATAATAGCACTACTGGAATAATTTCCCAAAGTATTCTTATTGTATCACTTGCCTGGCAATGCTGCTGGAACATAGGAAAGACAACCTCGTCCTTTACAATGATCTCTGCATGCTTTCTTGTCAGAATCACCCACTGAAAAAAGGTAATGAAATTAAAACATAGGTTATTTAAAAGGGAATTCAAATCACCATCACTTAATTAGAGTGATTCTATGCCGCACCAAGTGGGCTATTTTTTAGGCAGTAGTAGTACCTGAGATCCTTTCCTCCAGTGATTTACGTTAATAACCGGATCCATCTTGGGGTTGTAGCGGCCTTCCTTTGTATCAGCAAAGCTGTTCAATATAAATTCATGGTAAAGACGAACTGGTAAGATTTTGCAATTGTGATGATCCTTATAATCAAGTATTTCATTATAAGAATGCTTAAAACCTAACAGAATTAGCTGAAACAATGCAGCCTAAGCATAAGTACTACCTGTCCACGAAGCTAGTTGATGTTGACATTATGTAATCGTAGGTATAGCTGAAGTTGTACAAAGGAATGCAGCTGAAAGAAGATTAATAAAGCCCTTAGTGTCGTTAACTTGTTATTATAACCATAATATCCAGTGGCGGTACCAAAGGGGGGGCAGTGTGGGCAGCTGCCCCCACAAACCTGTCAAATTCTTTTGAAAAAAAAAAAAATTTAAGGGTGTTTTTGTAATAAATTATATCTGCCCCCATATACAAAGTAAAAAAACAAAGCGGCAATATAGCCCGATATAACAAACGGTATAAAAACAAAAGCGGCATTATAGCAAAGGAAAAAGAGGACAAAGTTTGCCCCCTCTAATTTTTTTTCCCTCAAGGGTACCGCCCAGATAATATCTCATTCCAAAATGAGTATTAAATTAGAGAAAAAATGAAGCTCTCCATATTGAAGACCACTAATGTGAAATATAGTTTTTTAAAATCTTTACACAGATGAAATTTTACCTGTCTGAAACGAAAGCAAAACGCTCATTAGAAGGATCCATGAGTGCATGTCGAAGTAAAATAATCTCAGCTTGTATCATGGTTGCTTCTCCCCAATATATCTACAAAGACACATATTATTACTCGTACATATTAGCGGGGACTAAATTAGGGTGCACTTTGAAGCCCCTCAAACTAGCCAAGAGACACAGACGGATTAAAATAAGAAATTTGCATTGATTTAAGGGAATAGGGAAGAATAACCTGTATGCTATTATTAACTTGACGGTCCCAAAAATAACGAGATCTTGTCGTCAATCTGTTAAGTAGAAAACCCGGCCTAGAATGAACGTATATTGAAAATCGATTTTCATTATCTCCCTGCAGAAGAACCAAAATTTATTAAATGAAAGAATTAAGAACATACATTTACTTACAACGACATTTTATAGAGTATTCGCAATGACCCTAAAGCTGAAAGCAATGGACTACTCGGATACCCGTCAGGTTCACTTAAAACTATGGTGGAAGGGTACTAGTAGCCCACTATCTTATACTTATAAGGGGCTATACTAAATCTTAGAATTTGCGTTATTTAGCATTCTTGAGATTAAATACTAATTCCCTACAATACCCTTGAATAATCACAGCGTAACTTAATCTCATGGACCAAAAGCAACTAACACCAATAGCTTGTGTCAATAAAGTATATGAAAATACGTCATATTTGCTGGAGAATTAACAAACAAATCATATCCTACACAACTTTCAACAAGCTTATGTGAGCATATCTGAAATTAATACAATCAAGACAAACCTCTTCGTCATCATACTAAAAATAGAAATCATATGAGCAAAGATGCCCCCAAGTTCAAATCAATTCCTAATTACCACCTAGCAGCAAACAATTCCACATAGTTTCCGCATACAAACATACCCCATAAATAGAAATCATATGAGCAAACATTGTCGTGTGGTGGTTGGCACCACAAGGTGGCCGACCACCACCATAACGCCTAGTATAAAGTAAGTCAAACATTCATTCAAAGTTATTACATACAAAACTAGTCGCCTGAGTTTACGAATTAAATCCAATTGAGACAAACCCCGCCATCATCATTCTAAAAATAGAAACCATGTGCACAAGCCCGTATACCAACTAGTTGAAACAATTCCACATACAAAGTTAGAAACAAACTCACTAACACAAAATTATCCAAATCCAACGACTTGTTTAAGCCAATTTCGGCGACCTGGAAATAGTTACAGTCTACGCCATTCAAACATTAATTCAATTCCATTACCTAGATAGAATTGAATACATTGAAATAAGAAAGTAAGTACCTGAAAGAATTGATCCCAAAGAAGGTCTAACGGAAGGCGATTTCGGGCAAGAAACAAAAAAGCAATCTTAGGTTTCTGATCAAACAAAGGCAAACCACCAACACCAATTCTACTACTAAACTGTGCTTCCATTAATAAGAAAGTGGAGAAACACAAAAACATTAACACAAACATCTTTGTCTTCCATTTATGTCTAAGTAACAGTAACTTTGGTGATATTGCCTTACGTTTCATCTCATTACAACAACAGTAACTAGTTACTTGAATTGCATTTAACGGTTGGGTTAAGAAGATCTAAGTGGAAATGAGAGTCAATGAAGAAGAAGATATGGAGTGTTTGGGAATGGCGGTTATTGAACAAGGAGACATTAATGGCGACCCGTTACCGATCCGGAAAGTTTGGTGTTTAAAAGAGCTGTTTTGTCAGTGGGTGCCTGCTTTTTGGTGAAGAGTATAATTGTTTCATTAAATTATAAGCTAATTACTCCACTTAGATTATTCTAATACGTACTACTTTCTATTTGCAAATAATAAGTGTATAAATTGGCGACTGTTAAAGAAAAAAATAACTAGTCAATTAATGATCACAAGATTTTATAGAACTGAATAGTTATAGTTGTCATACTTGTATGACATTTATACATATAACATAAAATGATCAAAATTAGTGGCGGAACCAAGAAATTTGAACACCCGACATCGAGCAATATTTTTTTTTTTTGTAACTTGAAACATGTCGGATCGGGTCGGGTGTGATTTGTACAACTTGTTATATTATTTGTATTTTTTTTTTTTTAAGTATTACTTCTTATTACGGACCACACTACCCTTTCATGCCTTGTTTTATCTGAGTTAATCTATACTACTATTTAAATCATTTATAATGTGGGACCCATTAAAAATTAAGATAAGGAGATGCAATCTTGATCATACATCTTATTTTAGGGAATCACATCATAAAGTGAAATGTGTCGCATTTTGATTAAAAAATCACATTTATTTTCAAACTGAAATATCTTCTAAACTACTTCGTAATTATTTTTTTATGATCTAATTTCACCAAATTTTCTATAATTATTTGCTCTTTAATTCAATATTCATTTTGATATGTTTTTATAATTTTTTTGTTTTTACATTTTAATTGGGTTTATTGTATGTTGATTAATTTTTATTTAACAACTTTAAAAAAAAAAAAAACCTTAATTAAATATAAACTTGATACGTTAAAACTATATATTTTCGAAGAGAGTGTTGTCTTTTTACATGCGAGAATGATGGTGTTAATATGGTGTTGCGGGAAAGCTACGGAAAACCCAAACGATCACATACATTCAAAGTGTTGTGAAACGCAATTACTAAGCGGGTAAGAAATTGCATAAAAAGTTACGTTAGTAAAGTTTTTATTGCCGCCGCTATGCGCGGGCAACTAACTAGCATGTATAATTGATATATGGGTTTTTTTAACATGTGCCCCAGGGGCACATGTTAAGGTGAGGACACATGCTGTGTGTCACAGCCTGATTTTGCCCATCAGTTTGATATGTTATTAACATTATCATGAGCCTCACAATAACTGTTGGTCAATCAGGCTGTGACACACAGCCTGATGTCCCAACCTTCATGTTAGAAAAACCCTTGATATATTTAACCCAACCATTCGTTTAGCAACTTTTTCTGTTAAATTTATGATCTTTAGCCTGGAAAATAGTTCAGGGGCTATTGTGACAGTTTTATGAAGTTGTTTGTGCAGGTTTTTTTTTTTTTTTTATTGGTGTTGGATAAAGAATGGCAGTCTGGATAATGCTGAGGGTACTGAAGATGGTCAACGTTCCGGAATCTTGAAAACTGATGGTCTAATATCTTGTTTGCTTAATAGTCCTTTTAAGGTGTTTGTATCTGTTCTTTATCAAGTTTATATCTCTCTCTATATTTCTCGTAAAAGTTGTATAAAGTGCTGGTGATTAAGATCAACCTTAGATCTTTTGAGTTCTGGGTTTTGATTGTAATAGAACTATTGAAAATGTAATCAATAGATTTACACCAGAGTAAGCTGTGGTAATCTTATGTGGTCGTTTTATAAACTGGTTGATTATACTTGTTCTGATTGAGATTCAAGTGACATTTGTTTGAAATCTAAAATCTTTATAAATCTTTACATGTAGTCAGAGCAGAAAGGTTCCCCAATCTTGTTCTTATATCATCCTTTTAATCATTAAAAAGTGGTTGTTTCCTCTAATAAACCTATATACCTTTAATAGATCTGTTAATTGATTTAACTAATCTAATAGTTTTTTGAGATTTAATTCTATAAACCCCCAATTTTGAGAAATTAGGGTTTTGCGATTCTTGATTGGATAGATTAAGGTGGTTTCCCTAATTTCTTGTGAAGTTAGGGTTTGGCTGATTCTGGGTATTGTTGAATATGTCGCCTTCAGACTAAGTGATCTAGTAGTAAACAATCTCTTTTTTCCCGCTGCGTGATTGCTTGAGAGCTCTGTTAACACCTTAAGGATCTTTCTTTACATTTATTTCTTTTGTGTGTTTGATTTTCTGGTATCCTTGAACTGAATCTTTGCCCTTTGCCCATCCATCTTGAAAGGTTTGAACCTGGGGAACTTAGGTTGATTCAGTTAAGGGTTGCTATTCTTGTTTGTGATTTTTTTCTTGTTCTCATTATTTCTTTTTATTAGTCAAAATGTCTCACCAAGGTTATTCTGATAGTAGTATCTATTTGGAATGATCTGATGATAATAATGTTAACTCTTATTAGTAACTTTGATAAGAGTAGTCCTTTGCATATTCATCCTAATGACTCTGCTACCATACTGTTTGTGTCTAAAAACTTAAAAGGACAGAAAAATATCAAGTATGGTCTTTGTGTTATGCTTTTGGCTTTAGAGGGAAAAATAAAACTGGTTTTATAGATGGATCTTGTTGAGATCTAATACTGATGAATTTGGTGTAAGACATTATGACAGAGTTACTGCAATTGTATTGGGATGGATTTTTAAACTCTATATCAGAAGAATTGTTTTAGGTGACAAATTTTTTTCAAAAAAGAGCTAAAGGGGGGGGTCGTCAGTTGGGTCCCACCACACGATTAGTGAAGTAGTTAGAAAGAGACCTCATGATAAGGTTGATTGTTTCTGTTACCCATAAGTATTGCATCAAAAGATTAATTCTTCATAAAGGCAAGAATGTACTTCTAATTGCGAATACAATCATAGGCTGAATGCATTTGTGAGAAAACAATTTGATGCTTTAGTTCAGTTAACCTAGGTGTACTTTTCATGCTGTCAGAGGATTTTTAAAAAGCATAATTCCTCATTATGAAACATATGTAGTTCTTAATGGTAATAGATGACTCATAAATGCAAATAAGGAGTAACATTTTATCTAGAGATCCTTTGCCTGATGTTAAAAGTGCCTATGCTGTTATTTCTAGTGAGGAGTCTCATAGAGTTGTTTCTTCTCTACATACTTCTGAAGAAACATCTCAGAGAATCTCAGTCTTCTGTGTTTAATAGTTCTGTGAATAATAGGGGAGTTAGTCAGAGACCCTCCAACTCTGGTAACTCCTCTAGGAATAATAATGTGACTAGACCCTCTGGTGGTGGAAATAGAAGGACCAATGGTGGTCCTCAACTTGTTTGTGAAGAATTGCGTTTTTAAAATGTCATAACTATTGACAGATGCTTTCAAACTTATTGGATCCCCCCTGTTGATTTTGGAAAGAAAATAATCAGAATCATAACAGTACTAATGCAGGGTAATCAAGGTGTTACAAAATTTTAATAGGAATTTATCAATAATAACCTGTTGGCACTAGGTAGTTCGTGCCACTTTTATACTGATGACCAGTTGTCTAAAATCATCTCTTTAATCAAAGATAATTCTTTGAATAATGGAAAAGGAGTTCAGGCCAATATGGCAAGTACTATTTTTAATAAAAGCAAACTTTTTCATAAAAATTTCAATAAGTTTTTTAGCTCTAATAGTCAGTTGCATTCTGCACTTGTTGCAGCTGGTGTAATTGTTGATTCAGGTGCAAATCAACATTTAACATATACTGATAAATTTTTGGTTAATGTAATCAATATTTCCAATCTTGGTATAAAGGTTTCACATCCCAATGGAACTGAGGCAGTTATAACAAGTGTTGGAGATATGATTCTAAGCAAAACTTTAACTCTATATGATGTGTTGGTTGTTCCTGAATACTGTGTGAGCTTAATGTCTGTCCCATAAAGTGGCAAACAGACAGTGGTTTAATTGTTGCTTTTAATGGAAAAAAATAATGTTTTGTATTACCTCAGGATTTGAGGGAGATGAAAGTTCTGGGGACTGGTAATCAGATTGATGGTCTGTATTATTTTAATGATAGTGGTTAAGGTAATAAGGGTTTTGAGAAACCTGGTTGTAATCTTGTTAAGTATATGTGGCATAGTAGACTTGGTCATCCCTCTGATCAAGTCTTAAAAGTTCTCCAAGAAGAGCTTGCTTTTGACAATAATGATTTAGGTCATTGTGAGACTTGTCAAAAGTCCAAGCAAACAAGAGAAACCATTTCCACTCAGTGACCACAAAGTCATCTGTTTTTGCTGATTGGTTTCACCTTTGACCTCTGGGGGCCTTACAAGGTCACTAGTAAGAAGGGTTTAGAGGTTCTTTCTTACAATAGTTTTGACTATAACCAGATCTTTCTGGGGTATATGTTAAAAGAAAAGATGAAGGTTTTTGATTAATGTGTTAATATTTTTTAATTTGATTAAAAATCAGTTTAATAAGGTGGTTAAAGCTTTTAGAAGTGATAATGGGGGTGAGTTTGTGAATTAAAATTTTTCTAAGTTTTGTACTGAAAATGGTATTATACATCAAACTACTTGTGCTTATACACCTCAACAAAATGGTATAGTTGAAAGGAAACATAGGCATCTGCTTAATGTTGCTAGATCCCTTCTGTTTCAGGGGGGGGATACCATTACATTTGTGTTCTGAATGTATTAATACAGCTTGCTTAGTTGAATTAACAGGTTGCCCCAGTTCAGTGCTGATGAAAATCTCCTGTTGAACTTGGTTTTTAATAATGAAACCTGATCTTAAGCATCTAAGAGTGTTTTGGATGCTTTTTATGCAACTGTTTTAAACCTTGCAATGAAAGTTGGTAGGTAGGGGGCTGAAAAATGTGTGCTTGTGGTTATGCATCTTTTAAAAAAAGGTATAATTGTATAGTCCTTGAAAGGAAAGCAGTCATATATTCAAGAGATGTAAGGTTTTTTGAGAAAGTGTTTCCTTTTAAGATTAGACAACCACAAGACACAAATCTGACTTGTCAGGGTTTGGATCATGTAAGTTTCTTTGATGAAATTGTATATGAGAACCCTGACACATCCAATGATGATCATAACAAAAATGCTAGGGATCAAAGTGATGGTAGCAATTCTCCTGTTACTAGCAGTTCAACTTTTGACCAAAATGTGAATGATTTGGGGCATTCACAAGGTTCCAATGGCTCTGCTAGTGAGGATGAAATGGCTGCAACCTTTGATCCTACAACTACTAATTCTGAGGATGATGTTGTTGCTTCTGAACCTATATCTGATTCTGTCCCTACTACTAGTGCTCCTCATGTTAGAAGGTCTGAAAGAACATCTGTATTTCCAAAAAGATATAATGATTTTGTTGTTGATTCAAAGGTTAAATATGGTTTAGAGAATTATGTAAGCTATGTTAATCTTAGTACAGTAAACAGGTGTTTTACTACTGAACTAAATAAAAGTTTTGAACCAAAAAGTTTTTATGAAGCAAGTAAGGATCAGCACTGGATTGAGGCAATGAATGATGAAATGAATGCCTTATATAGTAATGATACTTGGGAAGTTGTTGAATTGCCTTTAGGTAGAAAGGCTATTGGTGGTAAATGGGGTTTAAGGAAATAAATACAAATCTAGTGGTGACATTGATAGATACAAAGCTAGATATGTTGCTAAGGGATATAATCAAAAGGAAGGAATTGATTTTGATGAAACCTTTTCTCCTGTGGTTAAGATTGTTACTATTAGGTGTGTTATTAATCTTGCTGTCCAAAATAATTGGTGTATTTTTCAGCTTGATGTTAACAATATGCTTTCCTTGTATGGTGATACTCAATGAAACTTTTATATGTCGCTTCCTGAGGGAATTTTTTAAAATCCTGCTGTTAATATAGTGTGTAGACTTAAAGAAATCTATGTATTGAATTACAACAGGCCCTAGGCAATGAATGCCAAGCCTTACTCAAACTTTGGTTGAACATGGGTTCATTCAAAGTAAAAAGTGATTACTCTTTTGGTTACTAAAACTGGATGGTAATGTAGTTCTTAATTGCTTTGCTTGTGTAAGTATGATATATCAATTACTAGTAATAATGTTGGTAGAAATTGAAAAGTTATGAAGGTTTTACTTAAACACTAAATTTTAAGAAAATGGATCTAGTAAGCTTAAGTAATTCCTTGGAATTAAGTTTATTGATACTGACAAAGGTTTATAGCCTTTCTCAGAGGAAATATAGTCTAGATCTTTGTCTGACTTGGTTTATTAGCTTGTAAGCCATCGCTACTCATCTTTAAACAAAACTTACGTATTTCTAATGAACCATCTTACACAGACCTGTTATAGTTACTGTTGAACTGATATCAAAAGCTATTAGGAAACTAATTTACCTTACTCATACTAGACCGGATATTTCTAACTAGGTGCATTGCTTAATTGCAGATTTAAAGCATAAACCACTTAAGACTCTCATCTTAAAATTGCTCTTAAAGTATAAGATACTTAAAGAAAATCCCTTTATGGGTAATCATATTTGTCCCAAGCAACCCAAGGGCTTCTCTTGAAGCCTTTGTGGGATGCTGACTGGGGCCAAATGCATTGTCACTAAGAAAATCTGTAACTGGGTTCTGTATTAGTCCTAAATGGTTTTCTTTAGTTTCTCTTGGAAGAGTAAAAAAGCAAAATAACCCACACAAGAGTCATCAGTAGAAGCTGAATACAGAGCAATGGCTTCTGTGACTTCTGAGATTGTTTGGATCCTTAAAATTTTAAAAGATCTAAACCGGGAACAGTTTATGCCAGTAACTATGTATTGTGATAGTCAAGCAGCAATTAAGATTGCTGCAAATCCTGTGTTTCATGAAAGAACTAAGAATTTGGAAATTGACTTGCATTTTGTGAGAGAAAAAATTTTATCTGGTGTTTTGAGAACTCAGAAAATTGGATCAGCTGATCAAACAGCTGATATTTTTACTAAAGGCTTGGATAAGCTTCAGCATAACAAACTGGTAAAACAGATGGGTTTGTATGATTGTTTCCAGGTTAATATCAAGGGGGGATGTTAAATTTATGATCTTTAGCCTGGAAAATTATTCAGGGGCTATTGTGACAGTTTTAATGAATTGTATTGTGCAGGTTTTTATTTTGTTGGATAAAGAATGCAGTCTGATATGCAGATGGACTGAAGAGTCAACTTCCGGATTCCTTGAAAACATCTTGCTGTGTCTATAATTGTAGCTTAACCATTTTAGGGTTTTGTATCTGTTTCTTTATCAATTATATATCTCTCTCCTCTCAATTTCTCTAAAAGTTGTTATAATGCTGTGATTAAGATCATCTTATCTTTTTTGAGTCTGGGTTTTAATTGTAATAAGATCTATGAATAAGTAAATTCAATAGATTACACCAGAGTAGCTGTGTAATCTATTTGGTCGTTTTTAATAAACTGGTTGATTATTCTTGTTTCTGGATTGAAGATTCAAGTGACATTTGGTTTGAAATCCTTTATAAATCTTTAATCTTTGAGTTAATATGTAAATTGATATATCTAACCCAACCATTCATTTAGCTGCTTTTCTCACTTCCTAACTACAATTCCATCTTCTTTTTCATTATTCCCTCTTTCATTTTTTCAGACGAGCAAACTAAAACCACCACAACAGTTTTGCCACTTATAAGCACTATGATTTTTGATAATCTTTAAGAATGTGGAGGGCTCTTTTACGATTTGTGTGGAGGCACCGAAATTTTTTTCTACCAACTGAATCTTTTTTCTACATACTTTGTGTATTCCGAAAAATTTGATAGGGGCAACGCCACCCCCTACCATACATATAGATCTGCCCCTGATCAAAATGTATATGAAAAAGATTGTAAGATACAATAATTTAACTCAAATAACAATTTTAAAAATGTATTAAAAAACGTATAAAAACATTTAAAAAAAACTTAAAAATAAAACATTACATTAATTTTGAAAAATGATGTCTTGCATAGTAGATTTTGTGAATGATTTTATAGAAATTATTAATGTTGTGATTGAATACAAAGTATTGTAATCAAATAAAAAAAAATCTTTACACAAACTCTAAGAACAAGTAATGTTTCATTTTTAAGTTTATTTTATCGAGGTAATCCTTTTTACCTAAAAGAAAAAAAAAAACTCTAATAACAATGAGATATTAAAGTGAATTACCTTCTACGGTAACTATCAATAGAGATTTAGTTAAGGCAAAGCTTTATGAAGATAAGGTGATGTTCGGAATCAACTTAACTTTAAGAGTTTTCTGCAAATATGCTCCCTGTGGTTTCCCTAAATTGCAGGTTTGCTCCCCAACTTTGAGAAAGTGCAGGCAAAAATAGAAATGATAAAAATGAAAAGTATTCCGCATTAAGTCATATGTAATTTAAACGCAATATTAATACAAAAGATCAAACAGAACAAGCCTGTATAAGAGTTTTGTGACCCTCACATATTTATCACACTTTAAATTATCATATTTTTGATGTGTAGAATTTGGTTATGGTTTGGTGTTTGGCATCCGACAATACAGATTTACAAATGTTTGCTCACCCCAATTTTTTTTAAAGCTCCACCCATAATTGATAGGGATAAATTTCATCTATCATCTTACTTTCATGAATAAATTTCCATGAGAAGTGCTAGATCCACACCCATTTTACACATACAAATTCCACACCCATATGTGTCAAACAAATATAGGTAGTGGAAAAAAGAAAGAGAAAATTTGATAGAATGTGATTGGTTCCCAAGTTAAAAAGCCCATGAACATGTGAAAGTTTTTTAAATATGTGACGCTGGGAGTGGATCTAGCAATTAAACACAAAATGCAATTATTAATTGCATAATATTAATTTTTTTATAAAATGCAAGTTTGGAAATAGTAAGAAATTTCCCCAACTAAAATGAGAAGAGATATGAAATTGGCCCATATGAGGATCTTCTAAATTAGTGTTACTTTTTTGGTACAAAAGGAATAATCTTTGGATTTTGGAGAATTAAGATATTATTAACTTGAGGATAAATATGTCGTTAATCTCAAATACAAAGAATCTAAGGTAACACCAAACTTAAAAAAGTAGTAATTAAATTTTCCCAACATGTGTTGTTTTATTATCTTGGAACCATTCAAGGCGTCTATTAATTTTATGCCTCGGGACCAATTAAGGCGTACTCGACATTACGAAGGATATATATAATGTTTTAATTAAAAACATTCGATTACTTACCGTTAGAAATTTACATACTATTAAAAAGTGGGACTTTAAAATAATAAAATGTTTGTCGATTTGATAGCTTATTAACTTTGTATGTTTTATGTTACTTGTTACGAATTATATTAAACTTTTTTTGGATTTATATGTTGTTTTTGTTAGGATATGTCCATATCATAAATAAATATACGGCCGGAAATATGTGAGCCTATGGGGGCACACACGTATACACAGAGGATACGTTTATTAATGTAATTAATATATTTATTGTATATTAATTATATTAATATGTTTCACGAAATATTAAACGGTCTTTAATTACAACGTTAGACGTTAGAGCTAATTAAAATATATAAACAAGTGAAGGACTTGTTAGTACAAAAATCAAACCCCGTGGGGTATTGGTTGTGACCGATCGAACCAAATGAGTACAAGGGAGGAGAGTGTCGATTTATGAAACTTGAGGATGTGTTTTACTCTAACTTGGAGAACAAGTCTAAAGACTATATAAACACTCCGTAGATTCATAAATCACACGTCGAATTATATATCCTAAAAAACACTACGTACGAATGTACATATGTGTAAACTGTATGTAAACCAATCGCATGAAAGTCATGCATGAATAGTCATACGTGGGAAGCTTTGGTCCTTTGTGTTGGTTTATTCCTTTTGAACATTCGAATGGTTTAACCAATAACAACCGAGAACATCGTGTTTGTGTTGTGTTGTTTAATCGTGA
>BQNB010133741.1:0-18418 GCA_026074375.1 Tanacetum coccineum | reverse complement strand
CCTATCGTTTGGCACCTTCTGAATTGGAGGAGTTGTCGGGACAACTCAAGGAACTCCAAGACAAAGGTTTCATTCTACCAAGCTCATCGCATTGGGGAGCACCGATATTGTTTGTGAAAAAGAAAGATAGTTCTTTTAGGAACAAGTTGACTATTAAGAATCGTTATCTACTTTCTAGAATTGATGATCTATTTGATCAACTACAAGGGTTGCAGTTTTTCTCGAAGATAGATCTTAGGTCTGGATACCATCAGCTGAGAGTGCATGAGGATGACATTCCAAAGACTGCATTTAGAACTCGTTATGGACATTTCGAGTTCATTGTAATGTCCACCAGTAGTATTTATGGATTTGATGAATAGAGTTTGTAGGCCTTATCTTGATAAGTTTGTGATAGTGTTTATAAACGATATCTTAATCTACTCTAAGACTCAAGAGGAGCATGTAGAGCACTTATGGTTAGTCTTGGGACTGCTCAAGAAGGAGAAACTGTATGCTAAGTTTTCTAAGTGTGAATTCTGGCTAAGAGAAGTACAGTTTCTTGGGCATGTGATAAATGGTAATGGGATTCATGTAGACCCTAGTAAGATTGAAGCTATTAAGAATTGAAAAGCCCCTAGAACTCCGAATGAGGTTCGTTTGTTCTTAGGATTGGCTGGATATTATCGTAGGTTCATTGAGAGCTTTTATAAGATAGCTAAGTCTCTTACTATCTTGACTTAGAAGTGTAAGGTTTTTTATTGGGGTGAGGAACAGGAATTGGCATTTCAAACCTTGGAAGATAAGTTGTGTAATACGCCTGTTCTAGCTCTCCCTGATGGACCGGAAGACTTTGTGGTATATTGTGATGCATCCGGGATAGGACTAGGCTGTGTGTTAATGCAAAGAGGTAAGGTGATAGCCTATGCGTCTAGGCAGTTGAAAATTCATGAGAAGAATTATACTACCCATGATTTGGAGTTGGGTGCGGTCGTGTTTGCACTTAAGATCTGGAGACATTATCTGTATGGGATAAAGAGTGTCATCTATACAGATCATAAGAGTCTTTAACATATCTTTAGTCAAAGAGAGTTGAATATGCGATAGCGTCGCTGAATAGAGTTGTTTAGTGATTATGACTGTGAAATTCGCTACCATCCTAGTAAGGCGAATGTGGTGGCTGATGCCCTAAGTAGGAAGGAAAGAGTAAAGCTGATGAGGTGTCATTTTATATACTTTTTCAGGGTTGTTTAACCCCCAAAATCATGTGTTTATGCCCAAAATAGGTACTTAATCGTTCCTTTTTAGGTATTTCGCATTTGGAAGACATTTGGATGAATTACACGTGACTTGGGCTCATTTGGAGAAGAAACGGACGAGATTACAAACAACACCAAGACTCTTGAAGATTTGTGCTCACAGAGCCTGAAGACGGCGTCACAAGCCATACACGACGCCATCACAACTCATCAAGTGACGGCGTCACATATTTCAAGACGGCGTCAGCCCGCACTGACTCCAACACATATCTAGAAGATTCATTTTACGACGACGTCACGATTAAAACGCGATGCCATCACATCGATGTTCTTATATATACAAATCCGAATTTAGGGTTTTGAGTGTGTAACTTTAGAATAAAAAGAGGGTACGAACCCAAGTGCTTTAGCAGTTGTAGAGACTATATTAGGGCCTAAAACCCCTATTGTAATTCTTCCAATTCATGTTTTTAACAAGTAAGGTTATAATCATTCAAAATTCTATGTTTGTTTGATCTATTGTTCCTGCTTTATCTTTAACATGCTTGCTAAACTATTTTTTGTGTTTTATTTATGAGTGTTATGACACTTAGAATGTAGATCCTTTAAGGTGCTTCTTGTGATGGATTGGCCGTTAGGATCTTAGAAAACCGCTTTCGTTAATAATCGCTGTTGATATTGTCTAGGAAACGTGATTGTGTAAAAGGATACTATCGTGTAACAGTCTTCATAACTACCTTCACCCCTAATATGTTTATCCACTTTTAATGTATTTCAACATAGCACTTAGTAAACTCTGGGGCCGTTTAATAGTCTCATACTACTTTGCACTGTGTTTGCTCTAGTGGGCATACTAAGTAGACACTGGATTTGTGTAATTTGTTCATGCATTAGGAAATAGTTACATAGATCATCACAAAGTGTGACAAGGCACCGCACTAGGAAAAGCAATCAGGGAATATATACATGATTAAATAACACGATCTTTTATCTATTCTTATCACCATTAGTTTAGATTATTATTTAGTTTAATAGCTAAAACCAAACCTCTCTCTCTCAAATATATGATTTTACCTGCTTTCATAAAATACAAAAATACAAAAAGAATCTTCCCTCAACCCTTAGAATTCTGTTAGACCATGATCAAGCCTTCCCAACCTATTCCTCGAGTGAACGATAAACAACCCCGAGTCTTGCCCATACTACACTACAACGATTAGGTGCACTGCCTAGGGAGTTGTAAAACTTCTCGTGTAGAAGTCCTACGATGACCGCACATTAAGTTTTTGGCGCCGCCGCCTGGGGAATAGTTAGGTTTTGATCATAGTTTAGCTTAGTTCTACTTGCTTGAATCCTTTCAAGTAAGAATTTAATTCCCGCATATTAGCTTTCTCATAGTCTATCTTTTCTTTGTGCCCTTTGTTACTACAACGATTAGGTGCACTGCCTAGGGAGTTGTAAAACTTCTCGTGTAGAAGTCCTACGATGACCGCACATTAAGTTTTTGGCCCCACCGCCTGGGGAACAGTTAGGTTTTGATCATAGTTTAGCTTAGTTCTACTTGCTTGAATCCTTTCTAGTAAGATTTAATTCCCGCACATTAGCTTTCTTATAGTCTATCTTTTCTTTGTGTGTTTGTTTGTAATTTCAGCTGACTATTCCATTCCCCGCCATGGAGAATGCGAATCCACCACCGACCAATAATCGTCCTGTCCTACCAGCTGCGCTACACACACGATTTAACCAAGAGCTCCTAGAGCTACAAAAAATTTCAGCCTTTTTTGACTCTCGCCTAGAGAGTATTGAGCAATTCCTCAATCGCTTCACCGACCAACTAATGAAACTAGTACGAATTACCCTGAATCCGATAATGGATCGGGAGACACACCTCTCGTCTCTCCCTTTCTTCACTCTGATAATGACTCGGAGGATGAGGAAGCTCTTAATGAGTTAAGTGAATATGAAAACGGAGGAACACTACTCCGTGAAAGAAAAATCAATAGTTTTGACGGGGATGACCTTGCATTTGAATGTATGATAGTCTTTAGGAAGTTCGCTGCCTATCTCGACCCTTTTCTACCAATGAATATTATCTCACGTAAAGCCTATAATACAATAACGGTAGATAGACTAGAGGGGACGGGAAAGAACCTAGTTGCCATTGTTAGGGATGTCTACGTGTTTGTCGGAAGTTTTACCTATATCACAGATTTTGTTGTGTTAGAAGACATAGGAGACTTCATTATGAGTGACATGGCTGAGGTATTGATGGGCAGACCCTTTAGAAGGTTAAGTAAAGTAGTCTTGGGATAACCTTTTGCACGTACATCTAAGCTCACTCATGACGAATCCTTAGGATTGATTAGGTTAAGGGTTTGGTCTCATTCACTAAGATCTTCGACACATACACATATAGGATGCCACACACAATACCTAGGCTCAAGAACTTTAACTGGAGTAAGGTCCCACGACTGTTAGAACATAGCCAAAATGATCTAATGAACGAACTTAGGCACTCTTATGAAAAGAATAAGTTTATGTACAAAAATTGCCTAAACCTAGGTCCCGAATACCAAGTAGATGAGAGTGTGAAGGAATGGCTCATTCGGGGACACGTGAGCATTCACGAAACAACGTAAGGACGTGTGGCTTTGAGTCTAGTTACAAGACTCGTAAATAAAGAAAAGCGCTTTTTGGGAGGCAACCCAATTTACTTATCCTGCAAATTAGGAGTGTCATGTGTGTTTTAATTCTTTTCCATTTGTTTTATTATTTTTGAATTATCTTGTAATCATGCTTTGTATTGTCTTTAACCTCGTCTTAATTTCAATCAAAGGTATTTTGCAAACAATAAGTGTAGGGGAATTTATCCAGATTTTGAGCCAAATTCAAACATGTTAAATGAATTATTTAGATTAATTCGCGTCAGTATCAAGTCATATGATTGAATTGCTAAATCTCAGGTTTTATACAGCCATTTATACAGGAACTAACCTATGGAATCAAGTGCAGGAAATTTTTCATCAAAAACAAAAATTTTGTTTTCACAGACTGTGGAGACGGCGTCACGATTAACAAGTGACGCCGTCACTACGACACCTGTGACGGGGTCACACCAACCCCGGCGGCGTCAAACGCCCAAGTCTAGAAAACTCAAAGTTTTTAATTATTTTTGAAAATAAAACTTGCATAACATTTAATATATGTATTCTTCTGTATAAACCTACAAAACCAAATGAGTTTAATAATTCTTTCATCCTATCTATCGAGTTCACATTGTATATTGGTAAATCGCACATTTTATGCTTGATATAGTTGTCTTTGTGTTTGATTACATGTTATATTTGATGAGAAGAAGCTTGGAAGTTCTTAGGAAGTTTCATTGGATGATTCTTAGAGGATGATTTAACCAGTTATCGCATGTTTCTTCTCCATTATTGAGCAAACCAGGGGAGTACTAGTTTCTTTTCCTTGTTTTCTTTTCCTATTATTTGTTTTAACGGGTACTTCCAGAGAACATTGGGGACAATGTTCAAAATAAATGTAAGGGGAAATAAGCCTTAGAAACTATTTCTTCATTTGTCATTTGCTTTGTCCTTAAAAAGATAGGTAATATATCAAAACATAGCATAAAAGGGAGATTTTTACCAAAATTTAAATTTTTTTATTGAAAATACGGGGGGGGGGGGGGGGGACGAAAAACCATGTATTAATAGGCGTCATGGATAGGAAATTTATAGACTAGAACAATAACCCTCAATATCCACCTAAAATGTGAGGTTGCCTTTAGATCTTTAGGAATTCGGGGTATCTATTATGATGCCCAGACTAGTTTATCCTTAGGCTTTCTCGAGTTAAGGAGTGAGCAGTCACATGTGTCTATTCCCTCATTACGGATGTGTACGTGTAGTCTTCATCGCCTTTTCAGGAGCATTGAAATCAGTATTAAATTATATGAGTGTACCGGTAGTATATTAAATTCTAGAACTTGTTATTGTGATGCATCCCGAGACTGCATAGTAAGTATTAGGATTTGCTTGATAAGAGGCATTAGGATTAACCCATGTTCTAAATTTACCCATAGTACAACCCTACGAGCCTATCCTTTTTCATGGTTCTCGTAATTTTTATGGTGGATTCCAGATTATTAATGAAGAGCATTGTCACCCTTAAACCAATCGTTACATTTTGATCCACCTCAATACGGGTCATTAGATAGATTATAAATATCGAGCATGTAAAAGCTCAAGTGTAGGGGTACGTGTTATAAACCCTATGTGATGTATTATGTAATTCAAAAAAAATAGAAAATAAAAAGAAAGAGATTGATGTAGAGTTGTGTAGAGTTTGTAGATCTTCGTCTGAGTCTTGGCTTAGCAACCATACCAAAGTGTATTCATATAAATAATTAGCTAACCCTTCCACTCCAGATTCACCCAAAGCCACCCAAATGTATCCCATCCATTTTCGTTTCCATTATATGTTATCTTGCACCTACACCCCACAACCCTTTAAAAAGACATCTTAGATAGTAATGAATAATACTTGCACCTAGCGATGGAGGTTTGATCCTTTACCAAGCCTATGATAATTTATATGCTATGACAGGTAATGAGTGTTGATTTTCCATTTCCCCCATATGTTATAATTTATACGACCGAGTGAAAGAGAGAATCCCCAAACACTTATGTGAGGTGCTAGTATATATTTTATGTGCTTTTAATTACGAGATCTAGAAGGTTGTGCTATAAAATATGTTTAAAGAGTGGGTAAAATGACCCTCATATTGTTATTGTCTAGGTAGAAAAGCCCATTTGCTTGAGGACAAGCAAATCCCAAGTGTAGGGGTATTTGATGAGGTGTCATTTTATACACTTTTTCGGGGTTGTTTAACCCCCTAAATCGTGCATTTATGCCTAAAATAGGTACTTAATCATTCTTTTTTAGATATTTCACATTTAGAAGGCATTTGGAAAAATTACACGTGATCTGGGCTCATTTGGAGAAGAAACGGACAAGACTACGGACCTACACCAACATCTCTCAAGATAATGTTCTCGGCAGCTGGAGACGGCGTCACAGATTCAATGTGACGCCGTCACAACGAAGACCAAGACGACGTCACAAGATCTCACGACGGCGTCAGAGCACACAACCCAGCCCATTATCTAGAATATTCTCTTTCACAACAGCGTCACGATTAAAAACGAGACGTCGTCGCAACGATTTTCCTATATATATAAATCCGAATTTAGGGTTTTAAGTGTGTAACTTTAGAATAAAAAAGATGGTACAAACCCTAGTTCATTTAGCAGCTGTTAGGGATGATTTTAGGGCTTAAAAACCCTAATGTACTTCCTTCGATTCATGTTCTAATCAAGTAAGGTTTATTTAATCATTCAATATGTCTATGTGTTGTTTGATTCATTTATGCTCTTGCTTTATCAATAACATGCTTAGCTAAACCTCCTATTATGTTTATTTATGATTGTATGAAACCTAGAATGTAGATCTTAGTGGTGTTGCTTCTTGTGATGGATATGTATGTAAGGTCTTAGAAAACCAGCTTTTGTCTGTATCGTTGTTGATATGTCTAGGAAAACATGATTGTGTAGAAAGGATACCATCGGGTAACAGTCTTCATACTACCTTGCCCCTTATATGGTTGATCCACTCTTAATATATTTTACATGCATTTAATATACTCTTAGGGGCCTTGTAATAGTCTTCATACTACCTTACGTGTGCGTTGCCTTAACAGAATATTAAATAGACGGCGGGTTCGTGTAATTCGTTCATGACTTAGGAAATAAGTACATAGATCATCACAAGTGTGACAAAGCAACAACACTAGGAGAAGCAATCTAAGGAGTAATACATGATTAAATAAACACAATCTTTTATTATATTGTTATCACAATTAGTTTAGATTATTATTTAGTTTTACAAAAAGAATTAAAAATTTTCAACTATTTTTCTATTTTCTATGATTTTTTTAAGAAAATGAAAATATGAAAACTGATTTTAATTCCTAAAAATTACAAACTAAATTGGAAAATTTTGGAAAAATACTTTTTAAGAAGCTAAAATGTGCAGAAATCAAATGGAACACAAATGCCCAATTTTTACAAACCAATTGTAACCTAATTTTGTCAATTAAAAACTAACCCTAATTTTTATTAAACTAAAATTAAAAATATTAAAACTATTTTTATTTAACTAAAAAGACAGGGTAGAAAGTGTATAGAAAGAAAGTAAAAGGTAGGCGGGATAACTAAATGAAATTTACACTCTAATGAAAACAGATAACCTCTATCTATTGAAAATGTACAAATCAAACCCTACGATATGGCTTAATAATTTTTATTATTTATGGCTTATAATCAAAAAGTGAAAATTCATCTAAAACATAAAAACTACAAAGTTGTAATAATGACTTAATACCTAAAAACACAAAACTTTAATAAAAGCACTTTTCTACTTTTTTTTTGTTCTTTGTTTTGAACGAATTAATAATCTATATAATAATAAATTAAAACCACTAAAAAAAACAAAAAAATAAAAAAGGAAATGTAAACTGAATTACAGAAAAAAAGTACTAAAACCGCAAGAGCAAAAATAATAAAATAATTATTTATAAAATTAATAAATATTTTATTTTATTCCAAACATAAATTATATATAAAATAAACATTTTAATTAAATATTGCTTTATAACTAACTCTAATAAAACCAAGAAAGATAAAACTAACAGTTGCTTATTTAAAGCTAAAAATTAGTACTAGAGATGTCTAAGAAGGATCAGCAATAAGTATAACTAATTAGATGAGAAATTTGAACTTAAAATTCTAAAACTCAGCTTATTAACTAAATTTAAGCTAAATTTGACTACTCAACAAATAAAGCTATCTAAGCTTATAACTAAACTCCTAGACAGCTAAATTTTTGAATATAAGCTATGATGCTAAGGGATAATTGAACAAACCAAGTATTAAAAGGTTCTAAAAAGATTACAACTGAGAAATAAAATTCTAAAAGGAATAAGCAGTGACCTAATTAAGCTGATATACTACATATGGAAAGACATAAAAGCCTAATCAAAGCTATTTGATGAAAGTTAAAATTGATCCATCTTAAGCAATGGAATACATTAAGTTACTTAATTCAAAATTCGCAATTCCTATTTCAGATAGCTAAAAGACAAAGCTTAAATAAAATAAGCTCTACAACCAAAGAAAACATTAACAGTTTTTACCTGAGATAAAGTAACTGTTGATTTAATTGCTTTTGATAGACTTGGCAATATGTGAAGAGCGCAAACCAAAAGGCATAAATCCATTTAATAATGGAAAAACTCGTATATATATACAATCCAGCTATATGTTATTAAACCCCCTGAAATAATTAACACCATCTAAACCACTATAGAAAGCATTGTGAGGACATATTTAAACAAACCAACAAACTTCTTCATAATCCTAAAACTTCTAAAACCAGACCTGGTGCTGGTGCTAGCTAAGGAACAACAAAAAAAAAAGGACATATTTAAAACTACACCTAAATCTTGTGATTCTGCAAATTAACTTTTAAAACTACTTTAGAACTTGATAATATTGTAATCCTCAACTATATTAAGTATTTTGACAGGATTGGGTTGACTTTAAAAGTCAAATATGCATTATCCCAAACACTACTTTAAACTAACTGTCAAAACTAAAGTGCACTTAAAATCCTATATAAACAACTACAAACAATTAAATTTCTTTATAACTAACACATATTAAGCTTAAAAACTACGACCTAGATAACAAATAGGCAATAAAATATCTTAGTACTAACTTTCAGCTAATTAAGCTATCTAATCACTAAAAAACTAAGCTTATGTGTAGAATTAAACTGGTTACTCAGCTAGTTACTTACTACTTGTTATGACAGAACTAAAGGTAATTACACTTACATGGATTCTAACTATAAAAACTTTAAAACAATTGGATATCTAAACAAACTAAACAAAACAGATCATGATTAAGCACACACAAAGTTAATAATAAGCAAATTGATTAAGCTCAAATTCTACAATGAATTATAAGAAATGAAACCTGAAATTGTAGTCTCAAAAGCTAGCCACTCTTGTTGAATGAGTGGCTTAAAAAAACATAAACCTATATGGCTCCTAGCCTCTAAACCAACAGCTTTAAGCTTAATAAGCTTTTGAGAGCTTATTACTCCTTGATGCTTCTAAACTTGATTAATATGAATCCAAATGAACATTTTTGAATTAAGATAAACAAAAACAGTATTCAAAAGTCTTTCTCGAACATTTGGACAACTTGAGAATAAGAGAAAATAGAATAAGCTAATTTTAGCTTATTTCAAGCTTATTGCTTAAAAACGACTTATTACTTGAAAATTTGAAAACAAACACAATTAATCTTGCTTTATTGATGAAGACAGAAGAATACAATAGAAATAACAAGAGGTAAGACTGAAATTGAGAAGATTTAAGAAAAACTTAGTTCGACTAAATGAACAGTAACTAAAGAAAATTACAAAATTAAAACTGAAACCTAAAAACTACTAACTAAAAACTAACCGGCTCTGAATGCTTGAGCTTGTATTTATAGAAAGATGATGATGAGAGTGATGAGAGCTTCTTCATTTTCAGCCGTTGGATCTCTTGAGTTTGAATCTAAGCCGTTAGATATAAAAGGTGAGGTGTTCGGGCCAATAAGTTGTTGACACGTGTCTCAAATGACGTGGAGGTGATTTAATACGAGGTGGGGTGAGCTTGTAGAGACGGGAGAAGGGTTTTTGCAAAGTTGGGTTTGTTTCGTATTTGGGCGGGAAAGGTTGTTAGAGACAGTTATAGAAATTTTAACCCGCTTTTCATTTGAATTTTTGAGTTATATGCAAAAGTAGCCCCTGCGTTTCATTTCTACAATTTGTAGTGCAAAATAAGTTTGAAAGTTGTCATATTTGGCCCTTGTGTTTGCTATCTTCCTTTTTCCTTTTAATAACTAACTTTCAACTTTTGCAACTTTGGTCCTTTGAACTTAGAAACTTCCAAATAAGCCTTTGAACTTTAAAAACTTGTCAACATTGGTCCTTTGACTTTCATTTGGGTCTTCATTGACTTTCTTTACTTGTATCGGGCTGATTCGGCTTTTGAGATTGGCTTTCATTCTTTACTCTTGTCTTGTCCGTTTCTTGTCGGTTTTTGGCTTGTTTTTGATCTTTTTGCCTTTTCATATCAACTCCTGCACAATAGACACAAAAGCACACATTTTTCTATCTTTTTGGCATTATTTGGCTTTTATTTGGCAAAATCCTGGGTATTTAATATATACAATTAAGCACTTATCATCTATTTATTGTTTGATTCATTTATGTTCTTCCTTTATCTATAACATGCTTGGCTAAACCTTCTATTGTGCTTATTTTTGATTATATGAAACCTAGAATATAGATCTTAGTGGTGTTACTTCTTGTGATGGATGTGCATGTTAGGTCTTAGAAAGCCAGCTTTTGTCTGTATCGCTGTTGATATGTCTAGGAAAACATGATTGTGTAGATAGGATACCATCGGGTAATAGTCTTCATACTACCTTTCCCCATAATATGGTTGATCCACTCTTAATATATTTCACATGCACTTAGTATACTCTTAGGGGCCTTGTAATAGTCTTCATACTACCTTACTTGTGCGTTTCCTTAACGGAATACTAAGTAGACGGCGGGTTTGTGTAATTCATTCATGACTTAGGAAATAATTACACAGATCATCACAAGTGTGACAAGGCAACAACACTAGGAGAAGTAATCTAGGGAGTAATACATGATTAAATAAACACAGTCTTTTATCTTATTGTTATCACCAGTAGCGCAGTTTATATTTAGTTTATTAGCTAAAACCAAACCCCCTCTCAAATATATGATTTACCTGCTTTCCTATAAACATAAAAATACAAAAAGAATATCTTCTCAACCCTTAGAATTCTGTTACACCATGATCAAGCCTTCCCAACCTATTCCCTGAGTGAACGATAACAACCCTCGGCCTTACCTATACTACTACTACAATGATTAGGTGCTCTGCCTAGGGAGTTGTAAAACTTCGTGTAGAAGTCCTACGATGACCGCATTAATCATCTAAATATATCTGTATAATTATGACATCACTCTTAGTTTTGTAAGTAAAAGAGTATTGTCAATGGTACCTCTGACAAACTTGTGCTGAATAAGGAATTTTTAAAAAGTTTCATACCATGCTCTAGGGGCTTGCTTCATCCCATAGAGAGCTTTATCCAACTTACAAACATGATTGGGAAATTCACTGCTTTAAAACCCAAGAGGTTGTTGAACATACACCTCCTCTGAGATTTTCCCATTCAAAAATGCACTTTTCACATCCATCTGATACACCATAAAACCCATGTAGGCTGCATAAACAAGAAAGATATCGATGTCTTCCAGTCTTGCAACAAGTGCAAAAGTTTCTTCATAGTTAATCCATTCCTGCTGATTGTAACCCTAAGCCACCAGTCTTGCTTTATTCTTTATAACAACCCTCATTTTCATCCATCTTGTTTTTCTAGATCCATTTGATCCTAATTATGGTTCTACCATAAGGTTTAGCTACCAAATTCCAGACCTTGTTTCTTTTAAGTTGATTCAGCTCTTCTTGCATTGCAATAATCCATCCTTCTTTTTCTAGAGCTTCAATAAGCTTCTTGGGTTCCATTTCAGAAAGAAAATTTACATACATGCATTCATGAGATGATGCAACGTCTGAGTCTCTAACCCTGCTTCTGGTTGTAATACCAGCCAGAGGTTTACCAATGATGTTAACCAGCTCTATGTGCTTTTCTCTTGATCATCTATCTTGAGGAATAGGAGGTTGAAGGATACCTTCATTTGAGGGTGAAATGATTGGTGAGGGTTGAACATCACTAATTGGTTCCATGAGTAAAATGTCTTGAATTTCAGCAGGTTTAAGATCATCAGCTGATTCAGGTTAATCAAGTTCATTCAGAGCTGAGGGATCATCAGCCTCTGTGAACTCAAGAGATTCTTTAGGAGAGACATAGTCTTGAAGAATAAGTAAATCAGTAGGAGTGGTGCTTTCATATGTAGGTATGTAGGGAAAGTACTCAATATTTCTAGGACATTGAGTAACTTTACTCTTGGGTTCAAGGAATTCATCATCTAGGAAGGATCTGTTTTCATTGAAGTTGATTACATCCCCTTCTGTGCTGGATTAAGAAATTGCTTCATCATCTTTACTGAATGTGACATGTACAGTTTCTTCCATTTCTTATCTTCTGATGTTGAATACCCTAAATGCTTTGGCCACTAGAGAGTAACCAAGGAAGAATCCATCGTCATCCTTTTCATCAAACTTTCCCAAGTGGTCCCTGTGGTTGTTGTTGGGAATTATATTTGAGTTGATAAGACAAAACATATGAAAGATGAATGACTTAAAATACAAAGGAGGAATTCTTCAAAAGATGGAAGATTACAGAAGATTTCCTAGAAGATAATTATAAAAGTTAGGAAGATTTAGTTGTTTCCTAATACTTATCCTTTGTAAACCTATATCTCTAGTATATAAAGAGATATAGGTCGTACAGTTTTCTGTGTGTCAAGATGTAAACACTAGAAAAGTGTGTGTGTGTGTGTGTGTCTAGGCGTCAAGTCCTCTAAGTTGACGCCTAGAATTTGTGTGTTTCAGCCTCAAAGATCTTTGATTCCTTGTTATAGTTTAGATAACACGTTCTAGAATTAATCATCTAGAATTGGGGCTGTTAGGAACATTTGGTTATTAATGAAGAAACACCTTGTTGAATATCATTGTTCTTATGTTAATTCCGCTATACATATGTTTATGTTTAATGTTATTATTATCCTAGATTAAAGTTCTAAACAAACTAAGCTACAACGATCTAAGGAGTTCTTTAGTTTTCACAATTGGTATCAGAGCCTCATGGCTTTTGATCTAGGATCTACAAGGTGTTTTGATGTCGAATCTATGAAGGAAAAGAGGTATGAATTTTCTGTCTTAGTTATGATGTCGAATCTGGTGATATTAGGGTTTTTCAACAACCCTAATTCAATATAACAAGAAGTTTGTTCATAATTGTTATTGATTGGTTCGTAACAACAAGATGGTTGCTGATTGTGGTTCTTGGTTACTTAATTCAAGAGTTCTTTGGAACTTATTCTATGAAAATAATCATTAGCAGTTAATGAGAATGATGAATTAGTGAGAGTTTAGTAACAGAAAAAGTGTCGCTAAAAGGGTGTCGTCTGAATACTTAAAAAAAGAGGATCCTTAAATAGTGGTTATATGTTTTGTGCTGCTCATTAGTGGTTACTACTGCCATGAGACACAGTACTGCTGGTGATCGTAAATATTGGTGCTTTACTGACGCTAAAATGTGTCTCAAAAGGTATGGGAGGAAGGAGCACTTTATACTACCAATACAAGTTAGTACTGCTTGTTCAAGGAAAGTTAATACTGTTAGTTTATTGTTAGTACTACTGTCCTTGGTTAATACTATTGGTTTGTGATTAGTAATGCTTCTAGTCTATTTTAATACTGCCAGCTTTATACTTAGTACTGCTAGGGTTAGTAGTTACTACTGTTGGTTACATGTTACTGCTGCTACATGTAATATATGGGATGCTGCTATGACAAGAAGTATTATGTTTAAAGGTGTGATGGATGCTTCATTTAAGGGGAAGCTAACAAATTGTTTTGGTTTTTGGTTTTGAATGTTCTTAAACGTTTAAAGGCTAATTTTTAGGATTAATTGTTTAATTGGTTACGAAGAGGATTATTTATCACTTATTTGAAGTTGAAGTGGAGTTTCACAGGTTTGTGTTCTTATCATATCTCAAATGGCTTACAACATTTGGAGGTAACTTGTTCATGCTTAGAAACGATGTGACGAAGACTTGACAAATCTAGCAAAGGTGTGTGATCTACAAACTTATGGTGCTCAATGCTCACATTTGCTATCACTTTGGTTATGTGTCTCATAGAAGATGAGGATTTTGTCAAGAGGTTGTGATCTACTTATACTTTGGTCTTGGTATGAGTTTGACGTCACGTGGATAGTACAAGATATAAGACACAAGTTTGGGTTATTCTACTTCAGCATCAAGTTCGTTATACTTAGTTTTCTTCATCAGTGATCATTACATAGAGCCTACAGAATTGAAGATTCAAGAAATGGTTAACATATGGGTTTCAGGGGAAGCTTAATGTTAAAATGTTTAACCATTTATATGATATATCAAAGTGAAGGTTTTTACTACTGCTAGTTATTATTACTACTGCTAGTTTAAGTTTCTACTGCTCAAGTTCATTTATCTTAAGGTGCGTCATGGAGGGTAATTTGAGTTGATGGAAGGCTAGATTAGGAGTGTGATAGTGGTTCGTGGTTGTCAAAATCAAAGTTGCATACTTTAGTCCCCTATTTGATTATGACAAAAGGGGAAGAAGATTTACAAAGAAGATGTGCAACTTACAGATCCTTGGTGGAATTGCATGGATCCTTATTCTTTCATAAATATATTAGCTTCAGGGGAAGTTTGTATTTATTTTGGTTTTGTCATTATCAACTAGGGGAAGATTGTTGGGAATTATATTTGAGTTGATAAGACAAAACATATGAAAGATGAAGGACTTAAAAGACATAGGAGGAATTCTTCAAAAGATAGAAGATTACAGAAGATTTCCTAGAAGATAATTATAAAAGTTAGGAAGATTTAGTTGTTTCCTAATACTTATCCTTTGTAAACCTGATATCTCTAGTATATAAAGAGATATAGGTCGTATAGTTTTCTGTGTGTCAAGATGTAAACACCAGAAAATTATGTGTGTGTGTCTAGGAGTCAAGTCCTCTAAGTGGACGCCTAGAATTTATGTGTTTCAGCCTCAAGGATCTTTGATTCCTTGTTATAGTTTAGATAACACGTTCTAGAATTGATCATCTAGAATTGGGACTGTTAGGAACATTTGGTTATTAATAAAGAAACACCTTGTTAAATATCATTGTTCTTATGTTAATTCCGCTATGCATATGTTTATGTTCAATGTTATTATTATCCTAGATTAAAGTTCTAAACAAACTAAGCTACAACAATCTAAGGAGTTCTTTGGTTTCACAGTTGTGAATATGCACAATACATCCAAACACATAGAAGTAGCTAATATCAGGAGATCTTCCTCTGAACACATCTTAGGCTGTCTTCCTATGTCTTTTCACTATGATGGATCTATTTTTAGTGTAGCAAGCAGTGTTGATAGCGTCTTCCCAAAATTTTTTAAAGAGCTTTACACTATTTAACATAGTTTTGGCTGCTTCTATCAGGGTTTTATTTCTTCTTTCAGCTATACCATTTTGTTCAGGGGTATAAGGAGACGAGAAATTCTGAGATATACCTTTTTCATCACAAAATTCTTCCAGCTTATGATTTCTGAACTCTGTTCAATTATCACTTCTCAGCTCCTTTACATTTACTTCATTAAGTTTTTCCATCTTTTTGATAAAAGACATGATGCAGTCAGCTGCATAACTCTTCTTTTTAAGGCATAATACCCAGGTATACCTTGAGTATTCATCTATAATGACTAAGGTATATTTGTTATGGCTGATGGTTTGAGGTTTGACAGGTCCAAACAAATCCATATGAATGAGATATAAGTACTTGTTGATGGAAAATGATCTTTTAGTTTTGAATGATGCTCTGTGATGCTTCTCTTTCTCAGATGTTAATCAGTTTTTGTCTTTAGAGAAGGTCAGAGAGGGAAGGCCAGAGACAAGGTTATGTTTTGCAAGGTTGTTTATGTTTTTAAAGTTGAGGTCAGATAGTCTCTTATGCCAGAGCCAGTTAACCCTTGGTGATGCTTTGGCAAAGAAATAGGTATTGCACTCTTTATTTTAAGATGACATATCAATGATGTAGACATCTCTTTTTCTAGGAGCAATGAGCACAACTTCATCATTTTGATTGAAAATGGTTCCCTAGGTCTTTGTGAATAAGACTTTGAAGTTTGCATCACACAATTGGCTGATGCTGATTAAGTTGTGTTTCAGACCATTCACATAAGCAACCCTGGTGAAAGTAATTCTATTACAGTTGACTGATCCATATCCTTCTATGTCACCTAAAGAGTCATCTCCAAATACTACTTTAGGACTAGACTCCGTTGAATATATGTGCATATATTGTTTAACCCTTGTCATGTGTCTAGAACAGCCACTATCTAGATACCATACAGACTCTTTAGGTACTCCTGCACAAACAATTTCACACAGATTAGTTTCTTTTGTGAACCCACTTTTCAGTGGGTTCAGTGGATCGCTTGTTAGCAATCCTTGGTTTCCTGCTATTGGGGTGCTTCTTAGGATAGTCAGCTGGTTCTTGAGCAACACTATCACATATTTCACACCCAGGGTAGTATTCATAATTGTCAAAATGATGGTCATTGAATCCATAGTATTTACAATCTTTGAAAGGCTTTGGAATCATAGGATCCTTCTTAGCTGAGGGATTCACAGATGACTCAGCTTTAAGCTTAATCAGGGTTTTCTTAACAGCAACTTGTTTTGTGTGTTCTTTGGTTAAATGGTTAGTGGATCCACATGTAGAGCACTTTGGTTTTGAGTAGCAATCATCAAAGAGATGATTTCTTAACCCACAGTGTTTACAAGGACTGTTAATACAAATAAATTGATAAAAACTTTTATTTCTATGTTATGATCTTACTATGTTTTGTTGATAACAAATAATAAAATCCTGTTGAAAATAAACTACTTTAACTAACACATTTCCATTTTTATTAATACTTAGAATTATATGTAAATTTGTGTAAATTCTATTTACATCATTGATGACATCATCAAATGCAGTATATCTTAAGGTAATCTTACAAAATTACATATGATCTCTCAAGATTTTACATATCAAAATCTGGATTTGGTTACTGTAGGCGGTTCCCTTAAAGAACACTGGCCGGTTCCATTCTGCAATGGAACCGGTAGAACCGGGCTATAGTATAGATTTTTGGCTATAAATACCAAGCCATTTCTTATGTTTTAGTCACACCTTTCAATCTCTAAACTCTCCAATCTACTGATCATTAATCTCTTATCAATTCTTGCTTAGTTTCTTTTAGCATTTGTAGGTAATTCTCTTTAAGGAAGAAATTTCCAAACACCCCTTTGAAAAGATCAAGTTCCAAGTATCTTGCTTCGCTTCTCAATTTACATCATCAAGATCATACTTCTGATTCTTATACATCATATAGTAGTTATAGTTGTATTCATCCTCTTTGTAAACCAAGAGTTGTGATATTGGTGTGATTCTATCGTGTGAAGAATCCGGTATTTAGCTTTGTACCGTTAAAAGGTGTAAGCAACGTTGTGAGGCTTCTTTGCCGGTTGAAAGGAGTTTGGTGATTAGTGTTTACTAACTCTCAAGTAGGTGACTCGGGGAGTGGAGTAGGGCAAGGAATGTGTCCTTGTAGTCGAACCACTATAAAACCTTACATCTTGGTTCTTTCTTTCTAACTCTTTACTTTCTTGCATTACATTTTCAAACCAAACATTGATATTGTAAAAACTTCACATAAGATCATAACAAAAAAATTGAAAAGAAAATATTAAAACATGAAATCTATTCAACCCCCTTCTAGTTTTCCACAATTGGTATCAAAAGCGAGGTTACCAAAGTTTTTAAAATATATTGTATCTTAAATCTTTAAAATGATAATGGATTCGGAAAACTACAAAGAAGGTCAATCTATGCAACGACCACCGCTCTTTATGTCTAATTGTTTTATTTATTGAAAAAATCGTTTTGAAACTTATGTGAAGTCTAAAGATATTGATCTTTGGCATATCATAGTCCATGGTAACGATAAACATACCATTCAAAAAGAAGGTAAGGTTGAAATCATTCCTTATGAAAAATATGAAGAAAGTCATAAGAAAATTATTTCCAAAAATGATGAAGCAAAAATGGTTTTATACAATGCTTTACCGAAAAAAGAATATGAAAGAATTTTTATGTGTGACGCGGCCAAGGATATTTGGAATTCTCTAATAATCACTCATCAAGGTAACAAGCAAGTAAAAGATAACAAAATAGACTTGTTTGTTCAAAAATAT
>BQNB010133740.1:0-18418 GCA_026074375.1 Tanacetum coccineum | reverse complement strand
ACGTTTTGGTCAATTCGATCAACTTGTCTTTGTTATTAAGCATCTTTTTAAACATTGGAGCAAACTTTGGCATATGAATGAGAGCATCCGCGAAACTTAGCTCAAAGTGAAGATTACGGAAGATTTCCATAAACTTTGAAGCTAGGATATCATCCTTTTCACGAATCTTTTGTTTGTTGAGTCTCGATGGGTAAGGCAAATTAGGTTTGGCTTTGTTGGCAACGAAAGAAGGCTCTTCGATTGGTTCTTTGTCTTTGGTTTGTTCATGGATCAATGGAGGAGGTTGGATGTCTTCGGTGCTCGGTAGCTCCGTATCCTTTGTCACCTCACTTTCCTTTTCCACCACCGGCGGTGGAATCGGAGGTCCATCGTATGAAACACCACTACGAGTTGTAATTGCCTTGGCTTCATTTCTTGGGTTTGGAATGGTATTGCTAGGTAAAGAACTTGAACTTGAAGGTTGGTTGCTATGATAACTTTGCATGAAACCGAGCATCATTTTCTGAAAATCATCTTGCTTCTTTTGAGACTCATTGTAAACTCTTTGAAAATCATTTTGAAAATTATCCAACTTCATTTGCAAATTATTCATGTTCGCATCATTAGCTTTAGAATAATTTTCAAATTCCGTTTTAGACACACTATTTGTTGGAGGTTGGTAAGGTAAAACTTGATTGATTGGTGGTTGGTATGGTGGAGCTTGATAAACTTGGTTTTGGTTGTTTTGACGGTTTTGATTAAAGTTTCCTCCACGGTTTTGGTTGAAGTTAGAATTGGTTCCTTGATAACGGTTTTGATTCGGGTTTTTGATTGATTGGACATTTGGTTGATTGTTACATGGTGGTTTCATTTGACTTGCCAGTTTATGAAGGTTGGTTTCTTTGGAGAAAATTTCCAACAGCTGCGGTTTGTTGAAATTGTTGGATATTGTCATGAAAAACGGGAAAATCATTTCCTCCTCGAGTCAACGGACAAAAGTTAAAATGGTGATTTGATCACACGCGAACACTACTTCCTTAACTGCTTTGACGGAGTGCAGGAAGTAGTAACAACTAAAGCTTTCATTTGATTCAACATTTGGTTCATCTTGATTCGTCATCTTTCTCTGAGAGAAGCCGGCTATTTGTTGTTTTTCGAAGAATTATTAGTGGTGAAGAATTAGAAAGTAGGAGCATCCGTACCACTCTTGGTATCTATTAGCACAGACTTTTGAGGTATCGCCTTTTGACTTGCTTTTGTTCTAATAATCGCTAAACCTTCTTGAGGCATCTTGTCTAAGAAATTGCCACCTGCTGCAGAATCTAAGGCATCTTGATCGTTTGAATTCAAAGAGTTGTAAAAAGTATCGAGTTGGTGTAGTTTCGAGAAGCCATGGTGTAGGGACATTGACGAGGAGTCATTAAAAATGTCTCCCATGCCTTGTTAAAAGATTTTTTTTTTCCTTGGGTTCTTGGAAAAATTGGTGATTTTGTTTTCTGGAGGTAAGTTGTTTTTGTTGGTGGAGAATTGGTTTATGATTTTGAAAACAAGGTCGTCCCATGTGAGAATTGTATCTAGGAGGTTCCTTGTCTAACCAAATCTCGGGCTTCTCGTCTTGTGAAAAAGGAAAAAGCAAAATGCTTTATCGAAGTGTTCTTGGCAACTTCGGGATGTCTAAACGTTGAAGTGTTTGTTAAAAAAAATCGAAGGTGATTGTGGGGATCTTGTCTACCGTAAACTTTATACTTTGCACAGAGTTGAATAACGGTTGCTAAGTTCAAAATTATTAGCATTGATCGGTGGAAATCAACTATAGCTTCTTCATTAACCCTCGATGGTTGCTTGTAACATTTGGGCAATCGTTCGATTGTGGCCATTGGAACATCGTTTTTGTTCAAACTAATTGGATTCATACGGAAAGAGTAGGTTGTTGACGACGTTCTAAAGATTGCGAAAGAGTGCGCATTAAAAGAAAACTAACAATTAAAAAAGCCAAAACTTTACACTAATTTTTTTTAGCAATGAATTTTAACGGTTACACGAAAGAGACTTAAACCAAATAATCAACTACTTCACGGTAGCTCTCGAAAATTGCTTTTCAAGGTGAGCCGTACTTGGTAGAGACACAAATGGCAAGTGTTAAATCTTTGATTACGATTTGGGAACAATTGCAAGTTCACCGGAAATTGAAATGATAATATCTCATTGATAGATATTAATGTTGAGTGTTCTCGGTACCAACTTTGTTTATTTTATTTCTTTTTTTTTAGGATAATTTTTTATGTTTTTGATTTTTCTGTTTTTTTTTATATCTTTTACTTATACTAAAAAGAAAAGGAAAATATTTTTTACTTTTTTTATTTTTTATATATTTTTTAACTTTTGAATTTAAAACAAGAATGAAACTTTCGAGGACGAAAGGATCTTCAAACCAAATCAACAAACACAAAACGTAAGAATCGTAAACACTAGTCCCCGGCAGCGGCGCCAAAAACTTGATGTGTAAAGTTTTATACACGTAAAATATATATTAAAAATACTACTTAGGTAAATTCCAACTATTCACCTTTAACCAAGGTAAAAAGTTAAGACTTACAAAAATAATATAATAGATATAAAATACGTATATTAAACCGGGCAAGTATGATCACCCGGGTCGTTATCCCCAATGACTAGTGCAATTGAAACCACGTTATGGATCGGATCCTGATTTGAATGAAGCAAAGATATTTGATTTGGAAAATAAAATTAAATTGAACAATTAAAACTTAAACTAATCTAGACTAAAATCTTAAAGACTAAAAGTGCAAAAAGGAAAAGGATTAACGGGTAAAACTACTAACTAACGGAGGGGCTGACTTAGTAAACAATTAAATTGAAAAGGTACAATTCCTACCCTAAGAATATACCCCGACAACAAACTAAGTCCCGAATTAAGGTGAAATTTGAAAAGTGCTTATTATGAAAAACTCAAAGAAGCAAAGTTGTAAAAGACACTAAGGGGAACAAAATTAATAAAAGCTACTAGGGCTGAAAATCTCAAATAAGCTCAGGAAGAGCTTATTTCTAAACTGATTACAGAAAGGAGGGCTTACCCCTTGGTTTTAGAAAATAAGCTATAGAAAACTCAAAACTAGATCAGAATGAAAAAAGGAAAGAAGTTCTAAAGAGCTTATGATATGCTTAATCTATAAATGAAAAGAAATTAAAGCTTAAACTACTTTTATGCTACTGAAATTGATCATGAAATAAGCAAACTCAGGAAATAAGCAAAGAAACACACATAACTTCATATTTAAGCTAGAGAACTAAATAAGCTGAACTAGACTTTGAAACTTGAAAGACAACTTAAACTACTTATTATCCATCTAAATAAGCTATAAAATCTAGACTTAAAAGCTAATTTAACAAATTTAAATCCTAAAGATTCTAAGTACTGTTTTTGGATTTTTCAAGTTTTTATGACTTTTGACAGCTAAATTAAACTAAGTAAATAAGCTAGAAATTTCAAAATTATGACTATAAACCGGGTTATTAAGCTATATTAGACTTATATCCTTCTGAATTCAAAGAAGCTATATCTTTTCCAAAATTACTGTTCTAAATTAAGCTGAGAACACAGCAATACTAACTGAGGTTAGTACTGCTAGTGTGAAAATTCAGCAGTACTTTGAGAGTACTGCTGATGCAATTTGACTTTTGAAAAACGTTATACTAAGTAATGAAATATGCTAGAGAACTAAAACTAAATTCTTATTTAGCTATAACTAAAATTAAACTTAATTCATACTTAATTTTGAAAAACTAAAATTTATTACTAAACAGTTTCTAACTTGTGAAGAGGCAGTACTAATTTTTAGTTAAGTACTTGGTAGTGTAAAGAGTCATGAAGTAATAACTTTGGTTAGTACTGCTAGTGCTATTTTTAGAACTTGCACTAAACAAAAACACCCCCTTTATCATTTTGACAGGTACTGAGAAAAGCTTATTAGAGAAAATCTATGAACTAGTACTAAATACCAGATAAAAAATTAGCTCAAAACAAAACTTAACAATCATGATAATACAACCTGAATACAGTTTTCTAATCATAAGAGCTAAACTATTTTTAAAACTAAATATTTTTGGATTTTATGAATTTTTATGAAGGAATTGTGATAGTAAAATCTATAACTTTTTAAGCAAAAAAAACAGATGAAAAACACATAACTAATAGCTCTAGAAGAAGATATTTTAAACACTAACTAAAGCAAAGAGAATAAGCAAATTATAAACAGAATCTAACATAGAACAAGCAATAATATCATTATTTAAAACTAGAATTAAAAGAAAAAATGAAAGAGAAACTTACAAACTCCTCTAGCTAAACAAGAGGACCAATAAAGGCAGCTACAAGCTCTCTAGCTTATTAGATAAGCTAGAGTAAAGTCCTTGGGATCTCTTCCAAGGTAAGATCCCCTTCCAAAAGCTTGGATACAATAAGATCCATATGAGATTAAACTGATTTAAGGTTTAGATAAGATTAAAACTGAATTCAAACAGCTCTATTTCAGCTTATAGACTGAAAGAGCTTAATATTAGCTTATTGAGACAATATGACTTAAAATGAGAGTTTAGAAAAACGAGATTTAGAATACTAAAAACTGAATTTCATTAATTGAAAACTGAATTACATTACTAGAAAAGGAAAATTACATTTAAGAAAAGCACGAATTTAAGCTAGACTAAATTACTAAAAAAAACTAGATAAAAACGTAAAAGCTAGATGGTGTGTGTGTGAGAAGTGAGGCCTATTTATAGTGTCCAGCTGAAGCTTCTAGGCCCTCTTGCCTTGCTCTCCAAACTTTCAATCCTGGCCAATCATTTCTTCAATCATTTGATCATCAATTGTAGAGTTGTTTAATTTGTAGGGACACTGCGGGATTGCCATGCTGGCATTCTTTTGATGTGACCGATTGTGTTAGTTTTTGTGAGTGAGTTTAGCACTAAACCCAACCACTATTTGTGTTCTCTTCTTTGATTACGTGTCCTTTGAGCTTGAGCTTGGGTATAAGTATCCTCTTGATTAGAATTAATTTTCGTCCTTGCATTTGTGCTTGTGCTTCTGTGGGTATTGACCAACTGACCCTCTAATTTTGTATTTGCCCCGTGTTTTTCCATAGGGGTGAAACGGGGGAACGATGAATTGTAAATGTGTTTCCCACCCCTTTTCGACAGTTAAAATGTTCGTGTTTGGCAAGGTTAACATTTTTGGTCCCCTCTCTTTCGTTTTCATCTTTTAAATTATAAATATACTTTCGGGATATGCCAAGGATGGTCATTATGGATTGATCTAACTGACTTGGGCTTTGGCTTCCGGCCTTGTACTCTTCTGATACTCGTTGTCGGCTGACTTGTTTTTGACTATTTCTTGTGATTTTTGACTTATCCATACCTTGCACAACACCACGTACAACCCAAAAATACAAGCATATTTTTGCCCTATTTTGGTCTGTTTTGGTTTAATTGGGTCTTTTTTAGGTATAAACGGTTATGTGTATTTACACTTATCAATGAACTTTAAGGAATTTTATTTCTATGTAGGTGTTTTGGCGCCATCTGACCGGTTCGTTGGCGATAAGAAGTGCGGCTGAATTGTCGCAAAACATCTTAATTGGTTCGTTTATTGTTGGTACTATACCAAGCCCTGAAATAAACTTTCTAATCCAAATAGCTTCCATCTCTGCTTCTGAAGCAGCTATGTAATTCAGCTTATGTAGCAGGCTTTTCAGTAGTACTTTACTTGGAGCTTTTCTAGTCTACTGCGCTTCCGTTCAAAACGAAACGTATCCTGTCAGAGATTTCATATCATCTATATCGGTCTCAAATCCAGCATTGCAATAGCAATCAACTCGAAGTTCAGCTTCCGGATTTCCACCATAAACCAAGAACATATCTTTAGTATTTCTTAAATACTTAAGAATATTTTTCACAGCAGTCCAGTGACTTTCACCAGGATTCTGTTAAAACCGGCTTGTTATATTTTGCGCGAACGCAACATCAGGTCTAGTGCATCTTACAGCATACATAATGGAACCCACAACCGAAGCATAAGGTACATTTTGCATACGCTTCACCTCTTTAGGTGTTGAAGCACCTTGTGTTTTGTTCAAGTCAAGTCTTTCTTGCATGGGGATATGACCACGTTTGGAATTATCCATTTTATATCTCTTTAAGATCTTATCCATGTAAGCATTTTGACCAAGTCCAATCAATCGCTTTGACCTATCTCTGTAGATTTTGATTCCAAGAATAAATGCTGCTTCCCCCAAATCTTTCATAGCAAAACACTTTCCAAGATAATCTTTTACACTTTGTAAACTTGGAATGTGATTTCCCATGATGATTATGTCATCAACATATAAGATGAGGAATGTAACATTACTCCCACTAGCCTTTTGATATACACATGGCTCATCAAGATTTTGAGCAAATCCAAACCTTTTGATTTCCTCATCAAATTCTTTTTATCACCAGGCTTCTTTGTGGCTTGCTTAAGACCATAAATGGATCTTTGAAGCTTGCATACTTTTCTGGGATGATTAGGATCAACAAAAACATTTCAGGTTTGTTACCATATAAATGTATTCATCAAGGAAGATAAACCATTTAAGAAGGTGTTTTTATATATCCTATTTGCATATCTCAAATTGACTCCAAGGCATATCTATTTATATAAGACAATAACTCAAACATTTGGTCCCCAATATCTTATGGGTCCAAAGTTGTTAGTGCCAAACATCCCTTGCATTTGATGCAATTGTTTGGGATGTGAGAATGGAAGACACATTTCCCATGGCATGTAACTTTGATGTGGAAAGTTGTTCCAAGTTACGGGAAATCCATAGGGTTGGTTTTGTCGACCAACATGTCTTTTAGGTTGTGGTGTTTTAGGACGAGAATAATTATTATTGACTCTTCTAGGAGGTGAAGTTTTAGATCTAAAATTAGGTTTCGAAAATCCAACTCCGGGTTTTGACAATGGCTTATAGAATTGTTTAACTTCATTGTCACTAGCAACGGGAACTTTGACTTTCTTTACAATTATGTGTTTTGGTCTAGGACCCAAAATGGATTTTTGAAAAGTCACAGTTTTCTCAGATCCAGGTGTAACTGGGGGCGGTCCCATATTTATTTTGGGGGCCGCCGGATCATTAAGGGGGCCGCCTATAATTATGGGACCTCCATCAGAACACGTCTTTTTCTGAGCTTTCACAAATTTTATTTCCTTAGTTCCACTAGATGATGCTTCAAATGAATTAAACCCTAAACCTAATTTATCACCGGAGGGTTTTTGATTACTTAACATTTCATTCAAGCAATGTGTACTCTTTTCAAATTTGTTTAATCTAGTAGATTCTTCTTTGAGCTTTTCATTTTCAATTTTAAGTGTATGACACTTTGCACAATCGAGATCAACTCCCTTGTTTTTCTCGAGTGTGGATAATCTATCTTTTAATTCTCTAAGCTCATTTTCTAGACTATTTCTAATAGCTTTTAACCTTTTGTTCTTAGTGATTATCATTAAACTCATTTTGCACAATTTATCATATTCATTGTCTAAAGCTAAATCATCAATTGATGAGTTTTCATCACTAAAGTAAGAAGATTCGGAACATACCTCATTTGGTGCTTGAGCTACAAGACATGTCTCGTCTTGGATCTTTTCATCATCTTCTTCACCGCTATCGCTCCAAGAACCTCCAACAAATGCTCTTTGGTTCTTGTCTCTCGGTGGCTTTGGACATTCTCCAATAAGATGATTTGGATCTCCGCATCTAAAGCACTTCCTTTCACTTTTGCCGTTTTTGTCGTCTCGGCTTCTTTGAAAGGTCTTTTTGTCGTTCCGAGGTTGTCTCACGAATCTACCTCTTCTCTTAAAGAACTTCTTGAAGTCTCTTACCGCCATGGCGTACTCTTCGTCTTCACTACCGGAAGTCGAACACTCTTCATCACTAGATTCTTTCTTAGCCTTTAAAGCAAGAGATTTCCTTTCAACTTTTGCTTTGACTATTTCTGGAATTCTTTCTTGATGCAATTTCTGTGAACTTTTAGGTTCCCATTAGCTCATAAGAAGATAGTGGAGCTTTATGTCTTTAGACCTCTTCAATTTTGCCGTGACCTGTTTTGCTTTCCATTTAGGATTGTAGAGCCCTAAATGAATCCATACTTACATGTTTTTGCTAGAATAACCTTCATCAAGAGCTTTAAGACTAGTAATAATAGTATTAAATCTAGCAAAAGCACTATCTATAGATTCGTCTTCGGAAAAATTAAGAATTGTTCATATTGTTGAACCAAAAGGTCGATCTTATTATCTTTGACTTGGCTATTACCTTGATGGGTGATTAACAACATTTTTCCAAAATTTTTGGTGCCGTAATTACACATGGAAATTCTTTTATATTCTTTTCTTGGCAAGGCATTGTAATAAACATTTAGCTTCATTATTTTTTGCCAAGTTTCGCTTTTTGAGGATCATCGGTTTATTTTTCAAAAGGGATAAACCTCTTATTTTGTTTCCGGATTTTGTACAATAGGTTGAAAATCACCATCGGTTAATAACATGCCAAAGATCTAGATCTTTTGATTTAACATATGTCTCGAATCTATTTTTCCAATAAATAAAACTATCACTTTCAAAAAGTGGTGGTCTTTGCATGGATTGCCCTTCTAGATATTTGTCAGAATTTATAGATCGATCCAAGCTTTAAAATACAGTTTTATTTTAAAAATCTTGAGTGACCTTGGCTCTGCATTACCAATTGTAGGAAACTAGAAGGGGGGGGGTTGAATAGTTTACCGGTTAATTATCCGTTTTAAAACTTTGCTTATAAAATGGTTTGATTCGAGTTGTATGTCAATCAATCAACAATATGAATCACAAGTAAACTATCTAATGTAATGAACTAAATAAACAATAACAATATAAAGAGATAAGGAAAAGAAACATCTAATCCAAGGACTCATGATTTTTAGGGTTCGGATACGAAGCAACCTTTCGCCCTACTCCACTTCCGGAGTACTCAACTCGAGATTTCACTATGTTTCAAAAAGATCCTTTATAGGCGGAGGGAAAAACCGTTTACACCGTGCTTACTTTCTTTTCCGACACTAAGCTAGATGTCGAGTCCTAATCTTAGCTAGAACCAATCTAAGACTTCACTAAGTCTCTACACACTCACAAAATATATACTCTTGGATTGACACACAATCCAATTCACACAAATACATTATTTTAAACTATTAGTCCTACCACCCCCACAATCTCCCCATTACACGTAATTCCAATTTACACAACACCACAAAGAAAATATAATGAAGATTTGTGATCTTGAGAAGGAGGAAAGAGATCACTTGATAACAATTCGTTTCTAGATGAATACGATCGTTCTTCTCTTTCACTTGATTAGGAGAAGGGAGGAAGAGGAAATTAATCACTTGAAACAAGATCAAGATATGTTAGTGATCAAGATATGTGTTTGAATACTAGGATCCTACTTGACGTACCACCACCACATCAGTTGATCTGCTAGTGATGGTGTACTCAAAAGGTAATTGACGATCAATAATTGACACCAGTGCAATTCCTAGAACTATATGGGACTTGCTTTATTACAATAATATTCTAGTAAGTATGTTTCATCCCATCTATGCCTCGATTTAAGGTCTCACCAGTAAACCAATTAAGTTGTCCAATCAAAAACTGTGATTATGTAACACTAATGTCTCACGAAAAATTGTATAATCACCTTGGGATTACGATCTACATACGTCTCACGCATAGTAAAAAGCATCTACAAGTGTTTTTACGAATTGGATGGCAATAACTTATTTAAAAGGGGTATTATATTTGTCGTGACAAATATCTACGAAGAAGCATGCATACATCTTCGTATCATAAATTTTAATAAAAAAAATCATTACTCAATTTAGTTATTTTATTACGGTATCACATATTTTCTATACATCTAATGTATAAATAGTGTTACCTTTTAAAATTGACAATTCAACGTGTTTTCAAATATAAAGATTTATGCTTTTTTTTATAAAATAACACTGTAGTGACATGCCATGGTTCACGGTAACTCCAATCGAACGCACAAAGAAGCGGAGAATTAGGTCAACGCGAAGCATATTAAAAACCTAAATTCTTTAGGAAAATCCTCCTTAAACTTCTCTTATAGTTTGTTCTAGTGGATGAGCCGTACTTCCCATGAGTCCATAGCGTCTAGTTTTAATCATTTAAAAAAATACTTTAATTTGGAAACACATTATGAACTATAAACAGTCCAAAATAAATCCGATTTCATAATAATTAGTCATGTTTATATTTATTTTTGAAAAACCCTTTTATTTTCTCACAAGTCCAATACTTAAAATAAAAGAATATAAACATAAAACTAATTCACATAACAATTATTTAATAATTAACAATTAACATTAAGTCATGCAAATATTCATAATGGTCCTATATATCTAATAATTAAAACATGTATGTATCCATATAAGGCTCCTTCGTCCTATAAACTCCGGCCACATCCATCGACATAATCAATTGCGTAAGCCTTATACAAATACATACGACATAAATTAACTTTTAGGCCTAATTAAGACATGCCAAGGTCTTCCCTAGCTTTTAAAGTCGTTGATCGAAACCACATAAATTTAGTGTTCTATGTTTTAGGTCTTGATCATCATATTTGCATAATAATTTTAACAATTAACAAGATTAATATCATATATCGCCTCCAAGATAAATTGCATGTATTTATCGTGGATGCCAAATTAACAATTAATCTACCATAAACCCGATCAATTTACAATTTAAACACATCAAGTTTTATTCATAAAATTGCATACAACCTAGAAATCGTCTAATCAATTTTAATAACCAATAAAAATTGGATCTTGATGCATAAAGATCGAATCTTGATGCATAAAACACCCAAAAGGCTTAAAAATTAATTTGTTTGTCCAATTTTATTCTTGTAATTACAAATTCATATACGATAGCTCGTGATGCCACTGTTAGGATTTTAGATCTGATTAATAATTAAATATTTCACGAGTACGCAGCGAAAAGATTAATTACGTATAGAACTTATAATTAACAAGGGATTGAAGATATACCTTTAGCAAGAAACGTTAGACTGCTTATAGCAATAAACGTTACACCGTCTTCAATATGCACGTGTGTATAATACCACGCGAAACCACCAAGGATCAAAAGAATAATCCCTCTACTTCGTGACACACAATACGTTCTTAGCAAATGATGAATTATGCTAGTACTAGTAGTGGTTTAACAAACAAACACCGTATCTTGACAATCAACTAAACCGGAAACCTTTGTAGTTTCTTTGGGTCGAACCAAAAGCCAAAACCAAAAACCCTTTGTGGGTTTCGGTCGAACAAACTTAGGGAGAGAGGTAGGAGAGATTTAGGGTTTATTTTCTTAAAACACACATCAATAATGAACCCTTGAATCCCTTTATATAGCCTCTATAACTTGAAGGAAAAGAAAGCAATCCCACCTCCTTATGGAGGGGGTATTTGGCCGGCCCAAAGGAAAAGGGGCAAGCCGAACCTTTCTTTTTCTCAGTTTTACATATTAGTCCTTTTAGTTTAACATTTAAACAACTAACTAATGTAATTATCAATTGTTTGCTAAATCACTAATATATATTATTTTAATATATAAAACATCGTTCTACATATTAACATGTGTGTCCTCATAGGTTCGAATAATTCATGGACATATATAATGTATATTTGTTCATATTCCAACAGAATCTCCACGTAAGCTTGTTCCAGCATCTAAAGAAATTCATCTGAATCCTGATACCTCTGTGTTAATCCCTTATGAAATAAATGGAAAGATGCATCAGCTCACCAATGAGAAAGTTCAGGCTCACATGGAAAAAGAAGAATGATTGGAAAGAGCTGCTCAGGAATCAAAATTGATTAAGCTAAACAAGCCTGCACTGATCAAAGTGGTTGTGGAAGTAGCCAGTGAGGCTGGAGTTGACCCAAATGCTCTCCGCAGCAAGAAAGGCGGTCAAGAATTTCTAAAGCAACAGAATGTTGAATTGAAAGTTCATCAGAGAGAACACCTAGCTAAGGTCAAGAAGTCAAATGAGCTCAGAAAGAAAAGATAAAATCAGTATGTTTGGACTACCACCAACAGACTGAAGCCTAAAAAGATCACTAACATCCATATTCATCCAAACATAAAACCTGTTGCAATCACTGTCTACAGAAACAATGATCAGAGAAACTTTAAGGTTCACAATCCGTTCAGGTTTGGTGACTTTGATATAACTGAATGGGATGAACTGAGTATCATTATTCGTAAAAATAGGAATAAGGTGGTCGGTAAACTAATGAAATCCTTGAGCAAGAAGTATGATAGGCTGAAGGTAATTCTTGGTGAACTTAGAATCAGCCCATCCCTTCCTCCTCTTGAACAAACTCATTCCTTATCCTCAAGCAGAAAAAGGAAAGCACTTGAGTTGGAGCCTAAAGTTTGAATAGCTGGTCTTAAATGCAATAGAAGTCTTCCTGAAGGGATCCTATTTGTGAACAATAAAGTAATTGAAACTCCTGAGCATGGGATCTTCTTCACTGATGCTCTTGATGAACAGGCCTTCTAAATGGTAACTGACATTCATAAGGTGGATGTTGAAACTCTGTTAGGTTATTTGGTAATTGCTAGAAATGTCAACACTCCTGAGAACCAAATGTTTTGTGTACTATTGAGACAAATGATTGATGCACATCCTAACAAAGAAATGCTCAAGTCAAAGAGAGTCAAGCTGGAAGCTATTGGATACTCGTTTAATTAAGTACTTTTTTATTTTATGTTTCATGTTTTGTAATAGACTGATAGGGCCTTGTATCCTCAGTTAATGAAGTACTTTTATTTATCAATATCCCTTACTTGCTTTCTAGATTCCGTGTAAGAAGAAGCTGTATTTACTCACTTACACTAAAAAAATACTTAAGCTATATTTATATCTAAATAGGGGAGATTGTTGGGCTAATTCAATGCCCAATGATCTTTCAATTAGACTGAGTTACCTTCAAGTGCTCAACCTGAGTCTATGAGAAAGACTCAACCATTCAGTGAGGCGACACTTAGTGAATGAAGTCCATGAGTCAAAAAAGAAGGTGATGAGTTCAGAAAGTTGTGGCAATAAGCTCATTGAACCCCATACTATTGCCTGAACTATTAGGAGACCCTAAAGACAAGAGTCTGAAGAATAGACGGGAGAAGTTTGAATGGATAAGATCAAGTACTTATCCACCTGAAGTCAAACTATCCTGAATAGGGTATAAAGACAAGGTCATTGTCATCACTGACCTTAGAAAGTGTGCTTATCAGATTCCTAGATTAGAATTGTAATAGAGACAAAGTATACAAATGTACTTATCCAATCAACGTTGGGACACACACTTATCACCCATATGGGTATGACCCTACCTTAGCACTATAAATAGAGAACCATTATAAATGAGTAGGTTAAGTTTGTGCACTCAATGTTGTATCATTAACAAACACCTACTCCTCCAAAATCAACTAGGTCTTTGAACAAGTTCATTTGGTTAGCATAGTTGTCAACTTAGCATAATACTTTGATTTATGATAAGTTATTAGTGAGGAGATCACAGACACACACATTGTCATTCCATCCCCATTGTTGTTTCGCAACGAATAGGGTATAGTTTTTAATAATATTTATAAGAATTAAACATCGAAAAAAGTTTTGTATTCTAACTTGTTTATCTTTATCTTAACAAAAATATTTTTCATTACATTACTTACAAGCCATGAGTTAGTTTTATCTTAACTTTCTAGTTATTGGTAACTAACTCAAGGGAAACAACAAAACTATCAGGTAAGTCACGCCTATCTTGTCAGACATGCGATATAATGCGATGTTGGCTATAAACATTTAAAATTAAATGTTGTCACATGAGTATAACGTGAAATTAATTTTCCCTCCATATATATATATATATATATATATATATAAAGCACTAACCTTAATCCTCTCAACACTCAATCCATGACTAACATTTGTATTTTTTTCATATACACATGGCACCCATGCGTTTCAACGCTACACAATATTTTCAGTATAGTCTTGATCACTTTATTTTGGTAGATGGTTAAATCCGTAGTCTTCGACCTCTTGATCTTATTAATTTGGGGTTTAACATCATGCTCGATTGCATATGCTTCAAGAGAGGGAAAGTTGTTAATACAAATACTGTCTAAAAACGTTATTTATATTTTTTGACCTCTCAATGTTTTGATAATAACAAAATGTAAAAATGTTTATGATAAAAATAAACGTTTACAAATTATTAATCGTAAAATTCCATTTTTAAGATTAGTAATCACTTAAGGTATGGACAAACAAATCATTAAGCATGATTAGTGATCAAGAAAATATTTTTCTTAACCATCACATTTTTACAAAAGTATTTTCACAAAAATAAATATAAAAAATATTTTCTAATTAAAAGAAAAGTTTTATTTAAAACTTAAATTTGAAATTCAAATTTTCTCCCCAAAATAGAAGGTTCCATAACAGATACAACCTTCCCTACAAAATGACAAAAACATGAGCGTAGTCTACTGGGCGGCCCTCTTATAGTCTGGCGGCCCTCAAATTTATCTGGGACCGCCGGGACCGCCTGCAGTGATCGTTGGGTTTTCCTGCCTATAAATACTGCTCCATTCCCAGCTGAAAAACACACCTCTTTGCATGAATTTTTCCAGTCTTCTTTCTCTCTCTAAAAACCTTCTTTCTCTCACTAAATCTCTTGATCACTAACATTGTTTGATCTTGTTTCAAGTGATCCAATGTTTAGTGATCTCTCCCCTCTTCTTCTAAGAATCAAATCTCTATTGTAATTATCTTGTGTAATTGTGTGATTCAGATAGTGTGTAAATCCGATAGTGTAGATCTTGTAAGTGTATAGTGTTTGTGAAGTGGTAGATTGGTTCTAGCTAAGATTAGGAATTGACATTTAGCTTAGTGTCGAAAAACAACGTAAGCGACGTGTAAACAGGTTTTCTCCGCCTGAAGAGAGCTTGTTGACATATTGAAATCTCTAATAGGATACTCGGGGAGTGGAGTAGGGTGAAGAAAAGCTTCGTAGCCGAACCACTATAAATCTTGGTGTTGTGGTTTGATTGTTCCTTCTCTCATATCTTTACATATTGTTGTGATTGTTATTTAGTATTAGTTTAGATATTTACATTGTTGATTCATATTGTTGATTGATAGAACATACAACTCGAATCTGGGTATTTTGAAAGCAAACTTTTAAAACGCAAAACGAACATGTAAACTATTCACCCCCTCCCTTTCTAGTTTCCACAATTGGTATCAGAAGCCAAGGTCACTCAAGATTTTTAAAATATACTGTATTTTAAAGCTTGGATCGATCTATGGATTCAGACAAATATCTAGAAGGGCAATCCATGCAAAGACCACCACTTTTTGAAAGTGACAATTTTATTTATTGGAAAAATAGATTTGAGACATATGTTAAATCAAAAGATCATGATCTCTAGCATGTTATTACTAATGGTGATTTTCAACCTATTCAACAAAATTCGAAAACCAAATTAGATGAGGTTATCCATTTTGAAAAACAAAGTGATGATCTTAAAAAGAAGCGTACGAAAAATAACGAAGCTAAAATGGTTATTTACAATGCTTTGCCAAGAAAGGAATATGAAAGAATTTTCATGTGTAATATGGCAAAATAGATTTGAAAAACTTTGTTAATCACCCATCAAGGTAATAACGAAGTCAAAGATAATAAGATCGAACTTTTGGTACAACAATATGAACAATTCGTCATTTCTGAAGACGAAATGATAGATAGTGCTTTTGCTAGATTTAATACTATCATTACCAGTCTAAAAGCTCTTGATAAAGGTTATTCTAGCAAGAACTATGTTAGGAAGTATCTTATGGCTCTACTTCCTAAATGGAGAGCAAAGGTCACGACGATTGAAGAGTCGAAAGACTTAACATCACTGTCACTTGATGAACTCATCAGGAATCTCAAAGTTCACGAGATGATCATCAAGAAAGATTATGAAATAGTCAAAGCTAAGGAGAAAGAAAATCTCTTACTTTAAAGGCTAAGAAAGAATCTAGTGATGAGGAGTATTCGACTTTCGGAAGTGAAGATGAAGAATACGTCATGGCGGTTAGAGACTTCAAGAAGTTTTTTAAGAGAAGAGGTAGATTCGTGAGACAACCTCGGAACGACAAAAAAAGGTTCCAAAGAAGTCGTGATGACAAGAATGGTAAAAGTGATAGAAAATGCTTTAGATGCGGCGATCCAAATCATCTTATTGGAGAATATCCAAAACCACCGAAAGACAAGAACCAAAGAGCTTTTGTCGAAGGTTCTTGGAGTGATAGCGGTGAAGAAGATGATGAGAAGGTCAAAGACGAAACATGTATTGTAGCTCAAGCATCGAGTGAGGTATGTTCTAAATCCTCTTACTTTAGTGATGAAAGCTCATCAATAGATGATTTAGTTTTAGATAATGAATGTGATAAACTATGCAAAATGAAAAGATAATCACTAAAAACAAAAGATTAATAGCCACTAGAAATAGTTTAGAAAAAGAACTTAGTATTCTAAAAGAAAAAGTGCTCGAGAAAAACAAGGGACTCAAGAAAAACAAGGGAGTTGATCTCGAGTGTGTAAAATGTCATATGCTTAAAATTGAAAATGAAAAGCTTAAAGAGGAAGCTCTTAAACTAACCAAGTTTGAAAAGAGCACACATTATTTAAATGAAATGTTAAATAATCAAAAACCCTCCGGTGAAAAGTTAGGTTTAGGTTTTAATTCATTTGAAGCATCATCCAGTGGAACTAAGGAAATAGAATTTGTGAAAGCTCAGAAAAAGGCGTTCTCTGATAGAGGTCCCATAAATATGAGCGCCCCCAAAGCAAATATGGGACCGCCACCAGGAACTACGCCTGGATATGAAAAAAGTGTGTCTTTTCAAAAATCTATTTTGGGTCCTAAACCAAAACACATAGTAGTAAACAATGTTAAAGTTCTCATTGCTTGTGACAATGAAGTTAAACAATTTTATAAGCCATTATCAAAACCCATAGTTAGATTTTCAAACCTAATTTTAGATCAAACACTCCACCACCTAGAAGAGTCACAAATAATTATTATCATCCTAAAACACCGCAACCAAAAAGAAACATTGGTCGGCAAAATCAACCTCGTGGCTTTCCCGTAACTTGGAACAACTTCCCACGTCAAAGTTACATGCCATATCAAATGTGTATTCCATTTTCACATCCTAAACAATTGCATCAAATTCAAGGGATGTTTATCACTAACAACTTTGGACCCATGAGATATTGGGGACCAAATGTTTAAGGTGTTGTCTTATATAAATAGATATGCCTTGGAGTCGACTTGGAACCCGATGAGTGGATAAAGGATAGCGGATTCTCCAAACACATGACGGGTAACCGAAGCTCTTCTCAAGCTACAAGGCGTACAACGGAGGTAATGTTATTTTTGGTAGCAATCTTCGCGGTAACATCATTGGCAAAGGTACGATTTTGAATGACTCTCTCAAAATAAATAATATAGAACATGTAGATAACTTAAGATTTAACTTGTTAAGTATAAGACAAACATGTGATAATAAGTGTAGAGTAATTTTCTCTGAACATGATAGTGAAATCACTAAGGATGGTAAGGTCATAGGTAGAGGTATTAGGAAGAAATGCTTATATGTGATGAAATTAGGAAATAAGCCTAAAGACCAAATTTGTCTAGCAACGATTGATGAAAATTCCACGTTACGCCATAGGAGATTAGGTCACGCAAATATGCGTCTCATTCAATCGTTAGCATCTAAGGAATTAGTTAGAAAGTTACCTAAGCTTAAGTTTGATCAACACTTCTGTGATGCTTGCAAAATTGGAAAACAAACTCACGCTAGTCATAAGGCTAAGAATATAGTCTCAACGAATAGATGCTTAGAACTTCTTCATATGGATCTCATCTGTCCATCCGCCGTATGGAGTTACGGAGTAAACCGCTACACCTTAGTCATAGTAGATGACTACTCTAGGTATACTTGGACTAGATTCCTTAAAGACAAAACCGAAGCCTTCGATCAATTAGAAATATTTAGTAAGAAAATTCAAAACCAATTAGGATGTACAATAGTGTCAATAAGAACCGACAACGGTAGGGAATTTGATAATGAAGTGCATTTGGAGAGTTTTGTAATACCAATGAAATTACACATAACTTCTCAGCTCCACGCACTCCTCAATCAAATGGCGTGGTCGAAAGGAAGAATATGACACTTCAAGAAAT
>BQNB010133739.1:0-18418 GCA_026074375.1 Tanacetum coccineum | reverse complement strand
TGGCAGTGCAAGAAGCAAACTGTGGTTGCAACTTCTACAACTAAAGCTAAATATGTGGCTGCTGCTAGTTTCTTTGGACAAGTACTCTGGATTCAAAATCAATTGTTGGATTATGGGTATAATTTCATGAACACTATCATTAATATTGACAATAACAGTGCTATATGCATTATTGAAAATCCTGTTCAATATTCTAAAACAAAACGTATAGAGATTAGGCATCATTTTATAAGAGATTGCAATGATAAAAAGTTAATACAAATGGTTAAAATTCATACTGATTATAATGTTGCAGATCTTCTTACAAAAGGTTTTGATGCAAGCAGATTTTAGTACTTGGTCTCAAGTATTAGAATGCTGAATCCATAAATGTCTAAATCTCTTTATGTTTTTGTAAAAGTTTTGTAAAGGATTAATATTGTTAGACTTATCAGTTAGTACTGCTAAGTATAATTAAAACTGTTTGTTATACTTAAGACTGTTTGTTAAAACTGTCAATCATAGTTAATGTTGTCAAGAAGAAAATACTTTGGATTTTGTATTTTTGGCTATGAACTAACATCTGCGGGTAAAGCATATTGAATACCTGATGTTGAATGCTTCACCTTTAAAGTAATGTTTGAGAAGAAAGTTAATGATCTTGGTTCATTGTTTTTAACTTTTATTCATGGGTTATGCATAAATATGGATCCTCGTGAATTCTCACATGTCTATCTAGTCTTTTCTAGTATGCTTGTGATGAACAGAGGCATGTTGTTGTATAATTATTAAAGACAGAGTTAATACTGATAAACTTCTGTTAATACTGCTAGGCAGAAAATTACTACTGCCAGGTAAAAGTTAATGTTGTTGAGATCACATAGGCATTAAAGTTGCAACTATTTGACCAAATTCTTATTTCTTGAAGCATTATTTGAGGGGAGGTTCCTTATTAATACAACCAAAAAGCATGGATGAAAGGATATGTTATATCATAAGTATGTTTAACAGAATCAAACACATCTAGGCATATCAAAAGAGGTCGGGACACCAAGATACCTCAGTCTAAGTGGTCCCCCTGACAAAGGTTGGTGATGAGGTTGTCCATAAGGAGTTGGGTGACAGAATGGAAAGGGCTTCCACTACTGCTTCTAGCTAAGAAGCAGAGTAGGATAGTGGTAACATCAAATAAGACCTAATCCATGGCAACGCTTAATGGATCAACTCCTTAGGGAATTGGTTCAGGTAGTGGTCCTAGGTGCCAATATACCATATTGGGGGATGTGGATGCTCAAACTAGGTTTGAGATTATATCTAAATAGTCTAATGATCCACCTCTCTCAAGAGGTTACATACTTGGAAGTGGGGAGGACAGTATGCAACTATTGGAATTGATGGAATTTTGTACACAAGTGTCATATAAAAACAGAAAGAGTGTCTTGGTAAGTCAAAAGAAACGAGAGATTATGTGAGCTTAAAAATAGAAAGAGAGATGTGTGCATACAAACAGAAATGAGTGATTATGTGAGCAAAAAGAATTGAGAGATAATGTGAGCATAAAAACAGAAAGAGATTTTGTGTGAATCAAATTTGATGATGAAAGGTGCTTATTGGAATGAAATTTGAATGATTACCGGTGTATTATTCTTAATGCTACTCAGCTTCAACTTAATGCTGCTAAGCTTAAGTTAATGTTGTTAGGCTTAAATTAGTACTGCCCGTATTTGTTTATGCTGTTAAGCATATGTTAATTCTGCCAGTTCAAGTTTCTGCTGCTGAGGGTGATTTTATAAATACTTTGATTAAGGGTTTCATTTACTTCTTTATTCGGTTTCAATTATTCAAACACTCTCTAACCATAAACCCTAACTCAATTTTCATCTTTGATTATCCAAATCATCATTATGTCAAACCCTAAGTTTGCTAAAACGCGTAATGTGGTCATGTTCTTGGAAAAACCCATAGAAAGTGATGGGTTTGTAGAGATAATTGATTTCCTGAAAGCAAGTTTTATTCATTATGCTTTAACTGTCAATCCAATCATCTACACATCTTGTATTGAACAATTTTGGGTGACTGCCAAGGTACAAACGGTTAACAGAGTGCGTCAGTTACAAGCCATAGTTGATAAAAAGAGGGTTATCATTACGGAGTCAAGCATTAGGAGTGATCTTCACTTGGATGATGCATAAGGTACTGATTGTCTGTCAACTGTTACTATTTTTGAAGAACTGACACGTATGGGGTATGAAAAGCCTTCTCAAAAGCTTACTTTTTATAAAGCTTTATTTTCTCCATAGTGGAAGTACTTCATTCACACTATTAGACAATGTCTTAGTGCCAAATCCACTGCATGGAATGAGTTTAGTAGTACAATGGCTTCTTTGATCATATGCTTGGCAACAAATTAGAAATTTAATCTGTCTAAGTACATTTTTGTTAATCCCCTTTACACAAAGAAAGTTTTTGCTAACATGAAGAGAGATGGAAAAGATTTTTCTAGGAGAATAACACCTTTATTTGATACTATGATGGTTCAAGCTTATGAAGAAGTGGGTGAGGATTCAGATCATCCAACTGATTCCAATCAAATACCTATTATTGATCAACCATCTACATCCTCTCAACCCAAGAAGAGACAAAAATCTAAGAAGGTACAGAGAAAGGAGGTTCCTCAAGATGAGACAGAGCATAAGGAAAGTGTACCTACACCTTCCAATGATCCACAACCCAGTGGTGAGGATAGCATGCTACTAAATGATTTGATGGTTTTATGTACCAAATTACAAGCACAGGTTCTTGATTTAGAAAAAGCAAAGGATGCTCAAGCAAAGAGATTGTTGCTTTAAAGAAGAGGGTCCAGAGGTTGAAAAGGAAGAAAAAGTCAGGAACTACAAGTTTGAAAAGACTAAAGAAAGTTGGTATGTCTAGGAGAGTTGAGTCCTCTAAGGATCAGGAGAGTTTGGGTGATCATGAAGATGCATCCAAACAGGGGAGGAGCATTAAAGAGATTGATGCAGATGCTGAGGTAACTCTAGTTAATGAAACTCAAGAAAGGCAGGATGATGACTTAATGTTTGATACTGGAGTTCTGGATAATGATGAGGTGTTTGTGGATGTTACAACTGTTGAGAAAGAAGAGCAAAGTACAAAGACTGGTGAAGCAGTTACTACTGCTGGTGTTGGAGATAGTGATGCTCCTACAATTCCTACAACTGTTGAAGAAACTTTGGCTCATACTTTAATGGAAATCAAGGCAGTTAAACCAAAGGAAAAGGGAATTGTTTTCCATGATCAGGAAGAGCAGGTATCTATATTTAAACCAACAGTTTCTGTCACACAACCCTTAGTCAAAGACAAAGGAAAATGTATCATACAAGAGCCTGAGATACCTTTGACAAAGAAAGATCAAGTTGCTATTGATGAAGATTTGGCAAGAAATATTCAAGCTCAGTTGGATGCTGAAATCATAGAAGAAGAAAGGCTTGAAAGACAAAAGCAAGAAGAAGTCAACATAGCATTGATTGAATCATGGGAAAATACACAAGCTATGATGAAGGCTGATAGATTACTGGCCGAGAGACTCCAAACAAGAGAAAGAGAGGAGTTAACAAATAAAGAAAAAGGAAAACTGTTTATAGAATTAATTGAGAAAAGAATAAAACATTTTGCTAAACTAAGAGCATAAGAAAAGAGAAACAAACCTCCTACCAGGGCACAAAAGAGAACTTAAATGTATACCTATCTTAAGCATATGGGTGGATACAAACACAAACAATTAATGGGAAAGAGCTATGATGAAATTCAAAAGCTGTTTGACAATGATATGAAGAGGGTAAATACCTTTGTAGCTATGACTTTTGAGGCACAAGAAAGCAATGAGAAGAAGGAAGAAGACAGTGAGGAGAAAGCTAAAGGCAACAGAAAGAAGATGCTTAGAAGGAAAAGAGCAAGGAAAGAGCAACAACAAGAATCTTCAAGAAACAAAGAATGGAGGAAGACAAAGAGACAGATGAAGTTGAAGAAGTTGAAGAAGTTGAAGAAGATGATGAAGCTGAACTGAAAAAGCATTGGTTGACTAAACATGATGATGATATAGCAATTGATGCTATACCACTTGCTACCAAACCACCGGTGATTGTTGACTACAAGCTTCTTAAATAAGGAATAATGGTACATTAAGAGATATTCTTCAATGATTAGAATGCTTCAGGGCATTAACAGAAAAGATTTGCTGACTCTTTGGAAGTTAATCAAAACAAAGCATGGTGATATAAGGCTTGAAGATGATCATGAAAGAGTGATGTGGGGAGATTTTAAAGTCATGTTTGAACCAGATATTAGAAGTAAAGTTTGGAGAGTACAAGGATAACAGGACAATTTGGAGCAGTATGATTCATGGGAGTGTACTTTGAATGGTTGAAAATGTCCACATCTTTTGTTAGTTGAAAAAGAGAATATACCGCACACCATAACAATCACAAATATGCTTTAAGAAGAAGTTCCGATATTGAATGAATATGGCTAACAAACTACTGCAAAGCTAATGGGTAAAGTAGAAAAAAGGGTTCAATAGAAGTTTGATGCATCTTCCTGATAGTGATGAAGACTTTTAACAAAGAAACTTGAAGATTCAGAAGATGAACATCAAGTTTAGGGGAGGATTGTTAGGACTTAAAAGACTTCAAGGATTCTTAGAGTTACTAATGCTCAGGTACATAATGAAAATTATGCTAAGTAGTTAGTACTGGTAGTATAAAGTTACCACTGCTAGTTACTACTGTTAGTATAATTTAGTACTGTTAGTATAAAGTTACTGCTGTTAGTTGAAGTTAAGACTACTCATAGTTTGAAGCTAAAAATATAAAGCTAAGTATTAGTGAGCTATATAATGGTTAAGACTGTCTAGTAACATGTTACTACGAGAGTAACATAATTAGTACTGCTAGTACTAATGTTACTACTGCTTATGTTTATTAGTACTGCTAGTGAAAAAGTTTATGCTGCTGAATTACAACTGCTAAAAGACTTACTACTGTCAAGAGGATAAAGACGGTTTAAATAGATAAAGATTGTTTGGAGGAAAAGAATACTTGTGAAGATAAGTATTGAGATATTTTTGTACAAGATATACATAATGTATTTGTTTAAGAGATTATGTTTATGTTTAGAAAAGATTATGATATTTAAGGAATGTATTGTAAGCCGGCTAGGACTCCTTAGTCTATAAAAGGAGGCTTTAGGGCATTAGTTGAGATACAAGGAGGCTCTAGGGCATTAGTTGAGATGTATAGATCATAAACTCCTAGGGGGAATCAAAGGAATTGGAATGAACAGAAGTCCAATCAACTAGGAATTGAGTTTGTGATGTACAACAAAGCTTGCTTTATTTGTGGGAGTTTTAATCATGTACAGGCTCAGTGCAAATACCATCAAAGGGAAAGGATGGTATATGGGAATAATTATAATAGGATGAACTACAACTATACTACCAAAAGAAATCACCATAATGCTCAAAGGAACATGGTTCCAAGAGCAGTTTTAATGAAAACTGGCCTAAAAACTTTTAATACTGCCAGGACAGTTAATAATGCTCATCCCAAATCTATAGTTTTTAGTGCTAAACCAATGTCATGTTTCTCAAAAATAGCACAATCAACTGTAAGAAGACCCTTTCAATCTAAAACAACATTATCTAACAAAAGGTTTACACATAAAGTTAATACTGCTAAGGTACAAGCTGTTAAATACAGCCTAAGGACCCCCAAGCAGTTAAATACTGTCTAGGCCAAAATAGTTAAATTGCTAGGCCAAATTCTGCAGTTGTTAATGCTATTAGAGTTAATCAAGAAAATGCTGTAAAGGCCTCAGCTTGTTGGGTTTGGAGACCTACTAAACCTAATGGTGCATCAATCAGCTTAAAGAAACATAATTACATTGATGCACGAGGCAGATCCAATTCAGTGATGTCTTGGGTCCCTAAAGAAATCTAATTTCCTTATTTTTATATGCAGGGCAAGCCACAACAAGATCATACAGGATTTGTTGACAGTGGATGCTCAAGGCACATGACTGGGAACATAGCTTATCTCTCATGATATTAAGAAATTTGATGGAGGTATGTTACATTTGGAGGAAAGCACATGATGGTAGAATTTCATTGTAAAGGAATAGGTACAGTTAGTCCCTTGTCAATTAGTACTGCTAAGTATAATTAGTACTGCTAGTTATACTTAAGACTGTTTGTTAAAACTGTTGGTCATACTTAATACTGTCAAAAAGAAAATACTTTGGATTCTGTATTTTTGGTTATGGACTAACACTTGCAGGTAATCATATGAATTACCTGATGTTGAATAGTAAAACCGAAAATTTGATTTCCATACATTTTGTTAATTTTGAATATAACCTAAAGTTTATTAATAAGTATTTAAAAATAAAACCTTAGGTTATAATTTTAGGAATTATAAAGATATATCATAAGATATATTGTTAATAAGAAAAAAAAAATTGGTTAATTTGATTATTTTGTATATTTACTTTCTTTTATTAAAAGAACCTATTTTAAAGGATAAGTATTAAAAGGTTTTAGCAAGTATTTTGTATAATCTTTAAAATAGGAAAAAAAAATTATTATGTCCCCCTATTTTGCTTCACATAAATCCGACCCCCCTTATATATGTTTAGGAAAAATTTTGTTTTCTTTTATAAAACCTATTTTTGATATTAAGTGTAAAATGTTAAAGCAAAATTGTAAATCTTTCGAAAACATGAAAAAGATTTTGTCCCCTCCTCACTACCCTTTATAACCTGCCCCCTCTCGTTATTCTCCATCAATTCTCTAAAAATTATCTCTCAATAAATTTGTGTATTCATCCACAAAAGCTTCCAAGCAAGAAGAAGGTTAAGGAGTTTTTTGGGGGGTATCCTGAAGTTTTGGTGTTCTAGTGTAGGTCTTGAACTTTTGATTCCCCTTGATGTTTGTTTTTTGTTCTTGTCTCCATCTCCATTCCGTAAGTAATCCATGTCTCTTTTGAATTCATTCTTGGTGTTTCCATGATTACACATAAGTTTTATACATAAAATCATAAAGTGTAAAAAGAAGAAATCATGTAGTTATGAATTTGTTAATTGGTAAATTATGTAATCTGATAAATATGACTTAATTACATGTTTTGAAACCCTACAGAAGACATTAAATTTTTTGTTTATTACTAAAAACTACAAGATTAGAAATCCTTGGTTGGTTTTTTATGGGTGTTAATTAAGTTTTTCACGGTTAATATTCTAGGCATAATTTAGGTCATGTCCAATGGTATATCATAAAATAAAAATTGGTTATAACATAATACTTGAGCCTAAATTTAAATCAAAGTGTCCTAGTTTCTGGAAAATCCTACCTCATGTAATTGGAGGTCGAGAAAAGTCGATTTTTAGATTTTTATAAATTAAGTTCAAACTGCATTTCTGGCCGAAAATTCAGTTGTAGTTTTTATTTTCAATTCTCAAACCGTATAGAGTTACGTCTTTAAAATTGATTGATAAATCTTCATGAAATGTGCTACACAACTATATTCTAAAGAAACTTTTTGAGTTTTCTAAGTTGTGGTTTTACGCGTCAACGTTCAAAGGTTCCTGCTAGTTCAAAATTCGGTTAGTTTTGGTTACAATGATCAAAGAGATAGTAAACATGGAAATAAATTAAACCAATGATCATGGTGTATTAGACATCTGTAGAACCTCTTAATTTTTGGTGAAAATTATAAGATGTTTTTATGTCATTTACTTATGGGAACTTACCTTGAATAATAGTCAAATCTGAAATTTTTGAAAACCTTAATTAGGTCAAGTAAACTTTATTTATGGTAAAATCAAATGTGAAACTTATAAAAGAAGATAGATAATGACATGTAATCATGAGTTCTTGTAGATTCAGTGAAGAGGTTGTGATCTATTATCTTCGTGTCCGTTTCCCCTTTGCTTATTCGTTAAGGTACAAATATTCCGTCCTTTTAGTAAGCCACTCATCTCCATTTGACTACTTGATCTAATTGATATTTTGTTTGACATTACTATTGATTTGCTATCTAAATCGTGACTTCATGTGATATTGACAATCCGTTTGAAATCGATATTTGTTTGTATTATCATTGGTTCTGTTTGAAATAAGCTAACTGAATTCATGTCAATATTGGGATTATTGAAACTTGTTCACTTAAATCATAGCTTAATCTTTCCGCATGCTTATTTGTATCTAGTCATGGAGGTACCATGACCATGTCATTGATGCACCAATGGCATGACACTATATGTGGCAGTGTGATTGGTCCACGGCGTTCCCTTTTGTATGTGCACTTATTATGATTTGATTATATATGTTTGTACACTCGCCATAGTGCTTGTGTATATGGATATAACTTTGTTTATAGGGAGCGTATGGATGCATCCTAGGTACTTTGTTCCGTTCAGCTCAGGTGAATGGTTGTGTGTGTGCAATACACCCTATTTCACATTTTGTAGGGTACATCTGGAGTCTGCAGCTCCTATGTACAATTTTTATATGATAATATGATGACGATGAATGTTGGATTAAGTATCTAAGGGTACAATTTCATGAATAATGTCATTAATATTGACAATAACAGTACTATCTGCATTATTGAAAATCCTGTTCAACATTCTAAAACAAAACATATAGAGATTAGGCATCATTTTATAAGAGATTGCAATGCTAAAAAGTTAATACAAATGGTTAAAATTCATACTGATTATAATGTTGCAGATCTTCTTACAAAAGGTTTTGATGCAGGCAGATTTCAGTACTTGGTCTCAAGTATTGGAATGCTTAATCCTTAAATGTCTATATCTCTTTATGTTTTTGTAAAAGTTTTGTAAAGGATTAATAATGTTAGTCTTATCAATTATTACTGCTGAGTATAATTAAAACGGTTAGTTATACTTAGGATTGTTTGTTAAAACTGTTAGTCATATTTAATGCTGTCAAGAAAATACTTTGGATTTTGTATTTTTGGCTATGAACTAACATCTGCAGGTAAAGCATATTGAATACCTGATGTTGAATGCTTCATCTTTGAAGTAATGTTTGAGAAGAAAGTTAATGATCTTGGTTCACAGTTTTTAACTTTTATTCATGGGTTATGCATAAATATGGATCCTCGTGAATTCTCACATGTCTATCTAGTCCTTTCTAGTATGCTTGTGATGAATAGAGGCATATTGTTGTATAATTATTAAACACAGGGTTAATACTGATAGACTTCTATTAATACTGCTAGGCAGAAAATTACTACTGCCAAGCAAAAGTTAATGCTGTTAAGATGACATGGGCACCAAAGTTACAACTGTTTGACCAAATTCTTATCTCTTGAAGCATTTTTTGAGGGGAGGCTCCTTATTAATACAACCAAAAAGCATGGATGAAAGGATGTGTGATATCATAAGTATGTTCAAAAGAATCAAAAACATCTAGGCATATCAAAAGAGGTCGGGACACCAAGATACCTCAGTCTAGTGGTCCTCCTGACAAAGGTTGGTGATGAGGCTGTCCATAAGGAGTTGGGTGACATAATGGAAAGGGTTGCCACTACTGTTTTCAGCTTAAAAGCAGAGCAAGACAGAGGTAACATCAAATAAGACCCAATCCATGGCAACACTTAATGATTCAACTCCTAAAGGAATTGATTCAGGTAGTGGTCCTAGGTGCCAAGATACCATATTGGGGGATGTGAATGCTCAAACTAGGTTTGAGATTACATCTAAACAGTCTAATGATCCGCCTCTCTCAAGAGGTTACACACTTGGAAGTGAGGAGGACAGTATGAAACTATTGGAATTGATGAAACTTTGTATACAACTGTCATATAAAAACAAAAAGAGTGTTTTTGTAAGCCAAAAGAAATGAGAGATTATGTGAGCTTAAAAATAGAAAGAGAGATGTGTGCATAAAAACAGAAATGAGTGATTATGTAAGCAAAAAGAAATGAGAGATAATGTGAGCATAAAAACAGAACGAGAGCTTGTGTGAATCAAATTTAAAGATGAAAGTTGCTTTTTGGAATGAAATCTGGGTGCTTACTGGTGTCTTATTCTTAATGCTGCTCAACTTCAACTTAATCCTGCTAAGCTTAAGTTAATGCTGTTAGGCTTAAATCAGTGTTGCCCGTATTTGTTTATGTTGTTAACCATAAGTTAATGCTGCCAGTTCAAGTTTCTGCTGCTAAGGGTGATTTTATAAATACTTCGATTAAGGGTTTCACATACTTTTTTATTCGATTTCAATCATTCAAACACTCTCTAACCATAAACCCTAATTCAATTTTCATCTTTGATCATCAAAATCATCATTATGTCAAGCCTTAAGTTTGCTGAAACACAAAATGTGGTCGCGTTCTTGGAAAAACCTGTAGAAAGTGATGGGTTTATAGAGATAATTGATTTCCTGAAAGCAAGTTCTGTTCATTATGCTTTAACAGTCAATCCAATCATCTACACATCTTGTATTGAACAATTTTGGGCAACTGCCAAGGTACAGACAGTTAACCGAGTGCGTCAGTTACAAGCCCTAGTTGATAAAAAGAGGGTTATCATTACGGAGTTAAGCATTAGGAGAGATCTTCACTTGGATGATGCAGAAGGTACTGATTGTCTTCCAACTGCTACTATTTTTGAAGAACTGACACGTATTGGGTATGAAAAACCTTCTTAAAAGCTTACTTTTTATAAAGCCTTTTTCTCTCCACAGTGAAAGTATTTCATTCACACTATTACACAATGTCTAAGTGTTAAATCCACTGCATGGAATAAGTTCAGTAGTTCAATGGCTTTTTTGATCATATGCTTGGCAACAAATCAAAAGTTTAATCTATCTAAGTACATTTTTGATGCTATAGTGAAACACTTAGATGGAGGAGTCAAATTCTTGATGTATCCATGTTTTCTACAAGTTTTCATTAATCAACAACTTGAAGATATGTCAACTCATAAGAAGATTTTTGTTAATCCCTTTCACACAAAGAAAGTTTTTGCTAATATGAAGAGAGATGGAAAGAATTTTTCTGGGATAATAACACCCTTATTTGATACTATGATGGTTCAAGCTTCTGAAGAAGTGGGTGAGGATTCAGATCATCCAACTAATTCTACTCAAATACCCATTATTGATCAACCATCTACATCCTCTAAACCCAAGAAGAAACAAACATCTAAGAAGACTCAGAGACAGGAGGCAGAGGTTCCTTAAGACGAGACAAAGCATGAAGAAAGTGTACCCACACCTTCTAATGATCCACAAACTAGTGGTGAGGATAGCATGCAACTAACTGATTTGATGGTTTTATGTACCAAATTGAAAACACAGGTTCTTGATTTAGAAAAAGCAAAGGATGCTCAAGCAAAGGAGATTGCTGCTTTGAAGAAGAGGATTCAGGTTGGAAAGGAAGAAAAAGTCAAGACCTACATGTTTGAAGAGACTCAATAAAGTTGGTATGTCTAGGAGAGTTGAGTCCTCTGAAGATCAGGAGAGTTTGGGTGATCCTGAAGATGCATCCAAACATGGGAGGAGTATTGCAGATCTTGATAAGGATGATGATGTAACTTTAGTTGATGAAACTAAAAAAAATAGGATGATGAATTGATATTTGATACTAGAGTTTTGGATGCTAATGAGATGCCTATGGAAGCTAAAGATGATAAGAAAGATGAACAAAGTACTAAGCTTAATGATAGTACTGCTGGTGAAGCAGTTACTACTGCTAGTGTTGAAGGTAGTGCTGCTCCTACAACTATTGAGGAAATCACTTTGGCTCAAACACTTATTCAGATTAAAGCAGCTAAGCCTAAAGTTGTTACTACTGCTGCTACAACAACAACAACTACAAGACTCAAGGCTAGAAGGGTAGTAGTACAGGAGCCAAGTGAGTTCAGAGCTCCACAAGAGGCACAACCTTCAATTTCTAAAGACAAAGGAAAAGGTATTATGATTGAGCCTAAAGTTCCTTTAAAAAGAAAAGATCAAATTGCTCTTGATGAACAAATTGCAAGAGATATTCAAGCTAAGTTGGATGCTGAGTTAATAGAAGAACAAAAGCTAGCAAGGAAACAAAAAGAAGAAGCCAACATAGCATTGATTGAGTCATGGGAAAATACACAAGCTATGATGGAGGCTGATAGATTGCTGGCTGAGAGACTCCAATCCAAAGAAAGAGAGGAGTTGACAGATGAGGAAAAAGGAAAACTATTTATGGAACTGATAAAGAAAAGAAGAAAACATTTTGCTGCACTCAGAGCAGAAGAAAAGAGAAACAGACCTCCTACCAAGGCACAAAAGAGAACTCAAATGTCTACCTATCTTTAGCACATGGGTGGATACACATACAAACAACTAAAGGGAAAGAGTTTTGATGAGATTCAAAAGTTGTTTGACAAGGAAATGAAAAGGGTAAATACCTTTGTGGCTATGGGTTCTGAGGTATAGGAAAACAAAGAAAAGAAGGTAGAAGGTAGTGAAGAGACAACTAAAAGCAACAGAAAGAAGATGCTTGGAAGGAAAAGAGCAGGGAAAGAACAACAGCAAGAATCCTCAAAGAAACAAAGAATAGAGGAAGAAAAAGAGTCAGAAGAAGTTGAAGAAGATGAAGAAGCTGAGCTAAAGAAGCATTTGGTGATTAAAAAGGATAAAGATATAGCAATTGATGTTATACCACTTGCTACCAAACTACCTATGATTATTGATTACAAGCTTCATAAAGAAGGCATGTTGGTACATTATCAGTTGATAAGAGCAGATGGAAGTTCCAAGAGATACTCTTCAATGATAAGGATGCTACAGGGTATAGACAGAGAAGACTTGGAGGCTCTTTGGAGGATAGTCAAGACAAAGTATAGTGATATAAGGCCTGAAGATGAATTTGAAAGAGTGTTGTGGGGAGATTTGAAAGTCATGTTTGAACCAGACAAAATGAGTGATGTATGGAGAATTTTACAAGGATACAGGGTGATCAATTAAAAGTTGAATGATTCATCTGGAGTCCACTTTGTAAGGTTTGAAAATGTTCACATTTTTATGTTGGTTGAAAAGAGATATCCCCTCACACCAATAACCATCACCAATATGCTAAACAAGAAACTTCAAAGTGATCATCAAAATGAGATGTGCTATCAGCTGCTAAAGCTTATGGTAAAGCAGTAAAAAGGTCAACGAAAGGTTTGAATGCATCTTCCTGAGTATGATGAAGACTTTTAAAGAAGAAACTTGAAGATTCAGAAGATGAACATCAAGTTTAGGGGAGGATTGTTGGGACTTAAAAGACTTCATGGATTCTTAGAAGTTACTACTGCTCAGTGCTGCTGGTGAAAGGATTACAACTGTTTGAAGACTTTCTACTGTCAAGAGGATAAAGACGAATTAAAGAGATAAAGATTGTTTGGAGAACAAGAATACTTGTGAAGATAAGTATTGAGATATTTATGTACAAGATATACATAATGTATTTATTTAAAAGATTACGTTTATGTTTAGAAAAGATTAAGATATATTAGGAATGTATTGTAAGCCGACTAGGACTCCTTAGTCTATAAAAGGAGGCTCTAGGGCATTAGTTGAGATATCATTTTTGCATATAAGTCTTCATAGTTGTCAAAGTCGATTAAGAAAAGCTTCAAGGTTGTAAACCTTAGTACTAAGTGAAGAGTACTCGTATTATTGATCTAATAATATTGGAGCATTTGGTTATATCTTTGTTTGTTCAAGATTACTGTTTTATTCATAATTCTTCTAGGTATTAAGGTGTAGATTTCGCATAAACTTTAATATACATACAAAGTTTCTACAACAAGCTATTTTGAATTTATCCAAGGTAATTTAACCTTAGACAACCTAAGGAATCGATCTAGGTTTGGGATCAACACTTCCCAAATGCTAAAACATAAAAAAACGACTAAGTACAATAATTGGGCATATTTGCATGATTTTAGGGTTAAATAACCCTGAAAAAGTGTATAAAATAACGCCTCATCAATACTCAAAAATCTTGTTAACACCTTAAAAACATCACAACTTGAGCCCTTTCAACCTTGTGTACAACCATCCACTCTTAAAAATCCATCAAAGAACTCCATAAAGATACTCAATAAACTCAGCCCCTAAGTCATACCCATCATCTATTGAATATTTTAAAGGTAAAACACGGGTTCAAGATGACTTGTTTCTATCTTGCACCAAAACTCTCTCAAAATGATCTTTTTACACATTATTTTGATTTCAGTTTTAAGAGAGTTTTGAATAAATAAACTAATGAGTTTAAGTCATATTATGACTCTAATAAGGTTATAAAAACGAGTGATGAACATGGTTGGGTCATTTTTGAGAGATTGGTAGTGTAATAAGTCTGTTAAATGGACTAAATCCACGGACACCTTGTTGTTTGGAATTTTAGGTCGACTTTAAAAGGGTGTAACTCACTCATAACTTATCCCCATGGCTGATTCTTTGGTCTTACATGAAGGTCTTTGAGTTAGCTTTCAGACCCCATAGGCCTCATGCCTCAAAAATGAGTTTAGGTCGGCCAAAAGATGCTTGTAAAATAAGTGTGTAAATCTGTCTCTTTTTGGCAGATTACTAGGTCAACTTTAAAAATTCATAAGTTGGTCACACTTTAATATTTTTCCTTGGTTCCAACTCTCAAGGTTAGCTTTAGATTTTATCTTCAAAGTCAGAGTGGTCTTGAATAAAGAGTCTAACTTTTGGACCCCTATTTGACCGGTTTAAAATAGAAGGTCAAACTAACTAAATTTTAGATGTGCAGTTGTGTTTTGTTTTAGGTATAAGTCAATCATGCATGCATTTTTGGGCTTGAAAATGGTTTTGGGATTAGTTCCATATGTTAAATTCATGTCACCAAAAACCTAGAGCCTGAATCGACCATTAAGACATTTTGTTCATTAAAATGGGTAGACATGTCCAGAACTGAGTTCATCTTTCGTCATGGTTATTTGAATATGATAAAACACTAAATAAAATCTACAAAAATTCAAAGACTTACCTAAGACATGTTATTTTGACATACCAAAAGGGCAGGACTATAAACATTTGAAAACTTAGGTAAACGGTCACTCGAAGTGACCTTATTTTCGAGACAGATTCGTGATTTTATGTATAAATGGTAAAAGTGATATTTAGTGACTAGTCTTGATAAATGACCTAATTAACAAACTTTCCTTTAGTCCAAGCATATCATTTAGAGTCTAATTAGTGTTATTTTCTTGTCTTAGGTCGTAGTTAGAAGGTGCATGTTTGTCAGGTTCCTAGTCGTCGTTGTTGAGCTATTCTTGTTCTCGTTTCCCTATCGCTTTAAGGTGAGTTTTCACAGCCCCGTTTTACATACTTTTGGGGTGAAATGCATGATTCGTACTTGACTAAAATTTTGGTTGTGTTTTTATGACTTGTACTTTTAAACTTGACATGCCTTGACGTATAATTTTGACTTTGATAATGCCTTGACGTATAACTTTAACTTTGATAATGCCTTGACGCATAATTTTGACCTTGATTTGACATGCCTTGACGCATAATTTGGACTTTGACTTGTACTTAAAATTTGCTAAATTTGACTTGACTTAGTGTATTATTAATGTTATGCCGGTTCTTTACATTTTAATACCCCCATTGGTTTACCGTTCGTAATCTAATTTAACGTACTGCACGTACGTCTCCATTGTCTACAAAGTGTAGGTATTATGAATAGCGCTATTAGGGATAGTTCCTTCTCGCGGGGCAGGGAGAACTTATTATCACCCTCCTCCCCGCGGTACCGAGAGTGCATATTGTCACCTTACTCCCGCGAAACCGGGAGAACTTACCATTACCTTCCTCCCAGCGAAACCAGGAGAACTTCTTATTATTGGGATGTGCCCATGCATACGGATATTTATACGGCTAGGAATATGTGAGCCTACGAGGGGTCACACACAATATACATTTAGATATCATTCTATTGCTATGTATATAATAATATAGTGTATATTTATTATATATGTATTTAATATTGATCCAACGGTAAAATACTAAACGATCGTTAATTAGTTCGTTTACGATTAATAAACTATAAGACTTTTAATTAATGTGTAATTAAAAGTAATTATACATAATAATTAGTAAAGTCAAAAAGTCAACACCAAGGGTGTGTTTGGTTGTTGAGTTCGACCATGGTTCATTAACCTTAATATGTCTATTATACATCTTTGATAATGTGGTTTGCTTATTTGATGCTTAATACCTCGATACGCCTTGAATTATATAAGTAATTGATTATTTTTGAGTGCTGATTGCTTGACCTTCGTCTACTAAAAACTGATTTCTCGACGAACCGTAAGGAGTCGCACCATGAACTTTTTTTGGGAATTCAAAACTCCAGTAGCTAAAACTTTCATGTTTAGTGCAAAAAGCGAGTAAGCCCTTTTCCTTGTCTGATCGTGGTCGAAGTCAAAAATTCTGCTCAATCAGCTTTTGTAGTTTTCTTGTTTACATCAAGTATAGTGACCTTTACAATCGAGTAATCGATGTATGTGTACCACGTGTTCTAGGATGATTCCGAAAACATGTTGGGGGTCTTATTTTGGTGTTTGATTGCGTATATTGGTTGTTCTTTATATGTTGTAAATGTCTACGTATTTTAGTATGATTTATTGTTCGATTTGGTTTTGCTTATTATATAATGTGGCGTTTTGTTATATATTGTGCAAAAATGATTTTCAAAAATTAATATGGACTAAAAGCACTCGATCATCATGCTTATTGTATATATATTGATATGTACACTTTGCTAGATCGTGTTGCGATATATATGTAAAGTTGTTATTTCTTGCAACGTTCTATAACGCATGGGTTTAGTGGTTCCCGCAAGGGATCCCGCGACGAAACAAAGCAAGATTAAACATTTTTACGTTAACGATTTAACAATATTTATGGTATGTCGTAATTATTACTAAAGATGGAATAAATCCTTGTTGGTATCTATCTAGGATTTGATTATTTCCCATGGGGATTTGACTTTATCCGTAATAATTTAATTACTTATACTTAAAATATGGTAAGCTAAATGTGTAAATCCTAATTTTATAGATCACATGTGGATTATAAAATATAAGGAATGTTTTTAATACATATAAATTTAAAAATGGAAATGTTTTAAAAATGTTAGTGTTATAAGGATGTATGCATGTTTCCTTATACATAATTTTGGTATATTTAATTTTATCAAAATTTTAATACCCTAAAATTAAGTCATTTGCCATCCAAGTACAAGATCACTTGATTTTGTATTTTTACTCTGAGACAGTCTTAGGTGATTTGAAAAACAAGGTAATACAATAATCCTATTGTCTGACATGAGACTATATAATTATTGATTTTCTATTGGACGACTTATATTGAGTATGTTGGTCAGACCTTCGACCCGAGGCTTACGATAGGGTGAAACATGCTTACTTGACATTATAATCCTGGATTATGATGCCTTGGGCCCCATAAACCTAAGAGTTGCACATGTTGACAATTATCACCCGCTGATTTCCTTTTGAGTTTTACCATTCCTAGTAGATCAACCGCATTAATGGTAGAACGTCAAGTTGGATCTTAGACCCTTGTAAAAATTAATTGTTAATTTATATAAACGTGGGTAGTTAATTTTAAGGGATGAATTATCAAAAATACTAATATTAAACTTTAAAAGTTCTTTTAATGTATCACTGCAACGTATACCGTAAACAAGGGTTTATTCTTTACTTGTGAAAGATAAACCGTGTCTATTTTCCTTGGAAAAATAAGACTATTTTATATACTTTTTACTTGCGAAAAAGTTATAATAGGAATGAATGACGGAAATATCACGGCAAAACTAGAAAAGACGATAACTAAAGAACTCGTGTCTATAGTTGTTTCCTTAACCCGGTAAGAGGCACTACACACCCTCGTGGTAAAGTGAGCGGATAGAGGAGGAATTGCATGCCAATTTTCAAGTAAGTAGCTTAGATGGTAAGAACTTGAACATACTTACTTGCATATCTAAGTACTTTCTTACTAGTCTATGCGACTCACATTAGCAATAATGTGTAGATATTCAACAAATGGAAAGATAAATTGCAATTTGCTTTCACTAGTAAAGGAACATTCACAATGTTGATTTTATGAATATGGGACAAACTTGCAATGTTGTCAAATTTAGTGGGAGTTATGAGATGTTTACCTCATAGGCGTCTTATTTTATTTTTGGCTTGGCTTAAAATAATAAATTACTTTCCAAGTGTGAAACATCTTCATTTAGTAAAGAATCACCGTGTATTATCTTATGATAAATTGTTGCCTTTGAGATGTCGCTTCCGATTAATGTTATCTACAATATAGTTATGCATGATTCTTTATTAA
>BQNB010133737.1:0-18418 GCA_026074375.1 Tanacetum coccineum | reverse complement strand
TTGTATTGTGTTTTTATGTCTTACAGGTACAAAGGATTAAAAACAAAGCAAAAACGGTAATTTTTGGGTGACTTTCGATGACATTTTTACGTTTATCGAGGTTCAAACAAAGTCGTCAATATTCCATGATCACACCATTAGAAAAAGCATGAAATTACGAGTCTAACGGTACCGGCCTTTCATATTTAAACCTTTTGTATTTGAACCTTTCACGCACCTGCCTTTCATATTTGAACCTTTTGTATTTGAACCTTTCACGCCTATTTTGAACCTTTCTTCATAAATAAACCTGGACCAAATAAACTAGTTAATAAAATGTTAATGATGCATATATATAAAAAATCCATGCTCTAGCTCAGCTGGTAGTGTGAGTTTGCTTAAACTCTTGACCTTAAGGTCTTGAGTTCAAGTCCCGTTCGTAGCAAACCTGAGATTTATCTTGTGGTGCCACGTGGCGGACCAGGACCCGACCCGATCCTGACCCGACCCGGCCCATGACCCGACTTGACCCGCTTGTCGACTGGCGGTCAACAACTGTTGACCGGTGGTCCGGCGGAGGTCAACGGTGGTCCGCCACCGTTGACCAACGTTGACCTCCGCCGTTGACCACCGTTGACCGGTCATTGATCGCCGTTGACCGGTCAACGCCCGGTCCAATTCAAAATTTCACTTAACAAGCATTAATTAAACTACTCGCTACTCATAATGATCAAATAAGCAAAGCCAAACATTTTTAATCTAAGCTACACTATTGTATTGAAAAAATAATAGAAAATAGAACCGAATTGAAGACCCGCAATTAAACGAATACTACCCAATTTATTTAGCTAAAACAAATAATCAAATTCTGTCTAGCTAAATAAACCCTTAAGCTCCGCGCCTCATGAGTTGACCGGTACCAAAAAGTCAAACAAATCACAAAATATTAACAATAACAATGTATAATATGAATCCAATTTTTCAGTTTTGTATGAATCTCGCAAGCCCAAACCATGAACGACCCAATTTCAAGCCCAATTTCGATTGAGGCCCGAAGTCTAATTCTACAAATCAAATGCAGTCCAGTTTCTTTTTTTTTCAACGAGGCCCAATGAAAATCAAAATGTGGCCCAAAATCAATCTTTACTTAACAAGGCCCAATTTCACAAACCAAATGCACATAGAGTGCTTATTCACGAAAAGCTTCCTAGTAAGCAATCTTAATCACAAAATAATCAAATATGATAAACACGAGCACCCAGTCAAACGAGATAAGCATTCCAAAAAATGAGATTAGCACTAAAACAAGATACCACGACAAATAAGCAAAACGATTTTTAAGCTTGTTCGAGTTTTAAGCTAGATTCTCTTAATAAGCCAAAATCTAAACGAAATAAGCACTAGATTAATCGAATAAGCAAGCGAGACTTTAGCAACCTACATACGAACGAGATAAGCATCCTTAAAATCCAAAACTTAATAACAAGCTAAATGATTTCGAGATCTAAATCTTAAGCGACAAAATAAGCAAAATACCAAACTAAATAAGCTCAAAACTAAATCAATAAGCAAACGCAAGCAGAAACTAAAATTCTTAATAAGCATAAAGCACTTAAACGATTCAAATGTCAAATCGAATAAGCAATTAAGCTCACTTTAAACCAAATAAACTGTTTAGAAGCTTATCTAAACAGAAAATATGAGCTCTTAATAAAACAAAAATGATATAAGCACAAAAATAAGCTATACTCGAGCTTATTATAGCTTATTATTTTGAAGAATGCTTAAAAAAATTGAGAATGAATCGAATTAGCTTGGAGGGCTTATAGGAGTCATTATCTAATCCTTTAAGAACTTTTGATAATAATAAGCTGCGAAAATAAGCACGAAAATACAGCTTATTGAATAAGCTATAACGAAACCCAACGATTTAAGCTAAGAAATTAAGAAAATCGCGAAATATATTAAACTCAAAAATATTTTTACAAAAACTGATTAAAGATCTTTAAAATAAGCAGTTACACTAAGCTCTGATTTATAAGTAGCTAAACAACACTTTAATAAGTAAAAATAAGCATAAACTAAATACAAACTAAAAATTCCTAGGTGCTCAAAAATGAAGGAGCGTGTCGGTTGATAAAGGGTTGTAGGGTTTAGAACTGTAAATTTGGCAATCATGAGAATCATTCCACCATCATTGCTTGTACTTTTGTTCCACACGGATTGCAAGATTTGATTACCATTGAGGATGATGTCACGTGGCCATGAAGTCTGCGTTCATCGTACGCAGCTATATCGTCCCTTGGATTTAATTCTTTCTTGATTTTGTATTTGAATTTGAATGTTATACACTTGATCCACCTACGTGGCTCATGTTATTCGATCTCACAACCTTTGTGGCACTGACACGTGCTTTTCTTTGATTTAATTTTTCTCTTAAGTGAGCTTGCATTAGCAGTAGATTCTTAATAATTAGTTTTATCTTGGGCGTCATATGGGATTTTGTTAGACTTAGTCAATATAATGGGTGGTTCGGCCCATAAATTGGGGTTACGGGTTGGCCAATAAGATACCTGGGGGGACTGTTGGACTCGTAATCTCGCGTTCTTTCCAATGGAATGCTTGGGGGACTTTTTATGACTTTGTCTTGATTTCTGTTTGTCTTGATTTTGAATAATAGGCACTCTTAATCGCGATGAACCCGTAAATACCCGTTTTTGCTCCGTTTTCAATCATTTTTACCTGCAAGACATAAAAATACCAAACAAACATATTTGAAAGATAATTATCCATATTTTAGCATTTTTAGCAGGGTATAAACGATGTGTGTTTTAGCACACATCAGATTCCCCCATACTAAGCCATTGCTGGTCCCACACACAATGTTATTAAAACACGTCCGGAAAGAAATAATTTAACCCCCCTTAACTAATAACCCCTCACAATTAAACAAGAACAGAAAATGTCCATTAAGAAGGTTCAAAAATCATTTAATTCGCAAGCGCCCCCGTTTTAACCATTTATTAAATAATAAAAACTAAGATAATAATTTTTATAAAATTCATTTTAAAAAGCTTAAGAATAGGAGTTCGTCATTCTTGACTTTTCACAATCCTCAAACTAAACTAAAAATGAAATCTGACGGATCCATGAAATCACTTCACTTCATAATTAGAACAAGAAAAGTAGGAAGAAGATGTGAAGAAATTGTAGAGAGAGAGAGAGTAGAGAGAGAAAATAGAGAGAATGAGATGATTACTTGTAAAATGGAAAATTACAAATGACCAACTCCACTCTCCATCCATGGAGAGTGGTATTTACTTGGGCTTTCGCCTGATACACGTGACCGGTTAGCTTACATATAAGAGCCCGTTTGCCCGTCTAGCCTATTACAACGTATATTAATTAATGACCGATACCTAATATAATTAATGAACGAACTTCCATTGTTCGACTCAATATTTTGAGGCTAACAATCTCCCCCGAAGTGAGTTCATTGTGACACTCCTTCGTGAGATCAATGAGATTGCTTTTGTCGTTAAGCTCTTGTCTTTGTCTTGTCAACGTTGTAGGCTTGTTCTCTTGCATTTGTGTATCTTTTGATCTTTAGCCTTTCTCCATGGTCTTTGACTTTGTTACTTGTGTCCGAGCTCTTTAAAATCTTTATCCTTCCGTCTTGATACGTCTTTTCCCCCACCTTCGATCTTGTGTCTTGACAACATGCTATACTTTGCCATTCATTAGAAAGCTTGATATACAATCACCTTGATAGGACTGAAATCTTGAGGAAGATCTTTGTATATCGAGTTTGTAGGAGTCTTTGTCTTTAATTCTTGAGTTTCATTGATTCGGTAAATCTTGATGCTTATAGTATTTGTCTTTGTAGTTTGCGCATGAGCTTGTGGTAATGAAGTCCACTTCAGCTGGAATAAGGATCACATCTCCATTTTATGTATCCTGAAATAAAAAACAGTCTCTAGCAATAAAGCGTTGTGGAGAATATGGCTTTGTTCATTCGTCGGATGGGGTTAGATTAACCCCCTCCCACCCATTCGGTTCCGTAGGACCGTTTACAGTATAAATATTGTACTTGTGATCAGTAGAAATTCAAAGAAATTCCTTGACAGGGTTTCCAGCTCAAGCGTTGTATCTTTAACATAGAATGTATTAGATTTACCATGCTTGCTTGTTCTCATTACCGGAACGTCTCAAAGCAGACAACACGGTAAGAGTGAATCAGATAGTTACTATCTTTCTGATTAAGCCGTCAATTCATTTCCTGGAACAAGTTTGATTCACATTGAATCGCACCATCGTTTCTTTCTAGTTGACACAAGTTTGATTCATATAGAATCTCGCAAGTCACCTACCAAGAGCTTGTTGATGTGGCAAGAGGATTTCATCTATCTATTGTGAGAGTTATTAAGTATCCTCGGATGTTCGCTTAATCACAAAGGGTAATGGTAGGATCTTGGTGTTCAACAAGTGTTAGAAATGGAATGTGTCCTAATGAGATTTATTTATGGATCTCTTGGCTCTAGACTCGATTAGTGCGTTTTGGTTTTAGTAATCGAAGGCTGGAGCAGACTGCCACCTATTCAATATCAACTAACTCGGAGTGAGAAAGTCAATAGAAGTCGTGTGTATCTCCGTGACAAATGAGACAAGTTTGTGAGAGGAAACCGACTGCTGGGAAGGGTTGTGCATTGCATCACTGGGTCCATGATGTCGTCTTCAATATCAGCAATCAACATTGTGATTCTGACAGCATATGTATTGACCCGGTTTCTGCCTAAGTTGTGTGGAGGGCTACTTTCTTTACACCCTTTATCCATACATTTCTTTTTCATTCTTCAACCCCTTCAATGCAGACTAGACGTCATTTCTCCACCCTGTGTTGTGATTGTTCCATTGTTTAGACAATCTTATAGTCGGCATTATTCCTTAAACACCATTCATCTCCAATCATACTTAGGACTCGCTAATTTCTAAACAATGGAGTGTCCTTGGGTAGATCCTCCGGTTTTTGGTTGGATAATTAGGACAAATATCCTAACCTTACCACGTATGGACTTCAGCATCGTGTGAAAGAGGGTTTTAGGGTGTGAGGTCGTAACCATAAAACATTTTTCGAAGGAGTATAAGCACTTTTGAGTCGATATGATACTTTATTATTTTCAAGATCACTTTTTCAATATAATTTCTCACTTCATTTTAAAATACTAAATTCACTTAGTTTTTGAAATACTTGTGATTCAAAATTTGTTTGAAATCCAGGGGAAAAAACTTTTATTTAGCATGAATGACCATGGAACGCATAACCTTGCTCCCCCCTGAATTTTACCATGTTTGGACACCAAAAACAATGTTACCAAGTGTATAAATGAATATCAAATTGAGGGTTAGATTGTTGAGCACACATTTTGAAAGATTAAGAATTGTCATCGAAGAATTCTGAAAAATTGTGCTTCAATCACCTAATCATCTTATAACAAATAACGCGGATATTTGAATTGTCAATCATTATTATTTGTTGTTCTTAAGATTTTCATAATGTGCTGAATACATAATGAATTTGTTTGTGGTGATGTATCTCAACAATATTAAAAACATTGTTTTTCAGAAAAAACTCCCCCTCAAAACTTTGATATCATTTAAAAAATGCACCAAATGTAGAATAAGTTGTCTTGTAATACAATATGAGGACGGATTGTGGAAACACACAATGTTTGAAATATTTTGAATCGTATGAATAAATCTTGAAAATGGTGGTTCAACGTGTTGGAAAACCAATGTTAGAAGAAATTTTTTCTCTTTAACGCTAAGATAAGCGCACTTATGCGTACACTCTCTTTGTCGTTCTGTCCGAGTTGCAATTGAAAGTGATTAAAGTCATAGAGAAAAACTTAGAAAGACTGTTTGAAATACTTTTGAAATCCTTTTCGGAATTCTTTTACACGCCCTGTGTCGATATTAATCAACATTTCTAGGTAGTAAATGTTATCGATTTCCAAGAGGCATGTCGAGAAGATATTTTTTGAAACATTTCTTACTTTTTTTTTTTTTTTTTATCGTGATTTTTTGATTTGTTTTTCTTTTTGAAATTTTATATTTTTGTATTTTTCTTTTTTTTTTCAAAAATATGTACATGTTGATGTTTGATGAAGTATCAAGCAGATTCGTTTGTCAGAACCTCCAGTTCTGCTTGGATCAAACATTCTTATACCAATTCGTCTGACAAGATACTGAAACCTATCTTCGGATAGGGCTTTCGTAAACATATCAGCTAATTGGTATTCAGTTCTGACAAAGTATAATTCAATTATACCGTTTTCAACCTGTTCCTTGATGAAATGATATCGAGTATGGATATGCTTGGTACGGGAGTGCTACACGGGGTTTGCCTCGAGATTTGCTATGGCTGACGAAGAGTGCAATACAAACGGGTTTTTGTTGTAGTTTGAAGATAAATAATCTTGAAGCTGTGTCCTCATCCACATTACTTGAGCACAACTTGCCGACAAACGCCACGTATTCAGCCTTCTGCGGATGACAGTTGTAGTACAGTCTTGCCTTCTTTGACATCCTGTTGACTACTTATACTTAGGAGAACGGTTTCCTAAGAGTGCTTTTTCAAGTATCAACCACAACCGGCATGATCGTATCTAACTAGCTGTTAGTTCAAAGCAGACCCTTCGGATACCAGTTGTCCCATGTTAATGGTACTCATAAGTATCGAAAGATCCGTTTAACCTCTTGAGGTGTTTTTCAGTCGTCTTGCTTGATATCTTGCACAATAACAAAATGCTGTCACTTTGTCTTAGTTACCTAGATGTCAGATACCATGAGTGACCGATTTTACTACGTATTCCAGGTGTGGTCTACGGTTCACCACTCATGTATGCATGTTAATTTAGGGTTCGTAGCAATGGTGTAACAATGCTTTGTCCTTTTTCCATCCATGTTTTTTAAGAATCTCTAATGTATATTTGGCTGATGATAAACAATACCGCGTTGGGGATTGGTGGATCTGAAGTCCTTAAAAGAATTTTAGTTCCCCAATTAAGGACATCTCAAATCTAGGTGGCATTAATTTTTCCAAATCGTTAGAAAATTTAGGTTTGTGGAAACCAAAAATACTGTCATTAACGTATATTTGCACAAGTAGAATGTCCTCTCGTATTTTATCGTGAATAGGGCTGGGTCAATGATACCTTAGTAAACTTTGGAAATCAGGAATTTTGAGAGTTCATAATACAGGCTCTCGGAGCTTGTTTTAATCTAATTAGAGACTTTCCATAAGATGGTAAATGTTTTTGGTGATCAGGCTCAACTGAATCGTCTAGTTGTGCAACCATAAAACCTATTCCTTCAATGGACCATAAGAAACTCTTTTTTTTACGTCACAATATGCTAAATTGGAAACGACGCTTGTGTGCGCATATGGGACAAAAAAATCCTGACATCCTCCTAGCGAGCAAATGGATCAAATTATTCTTCGCATCAATACCCTTTCCTAAGCATAACCCTTTGTACAAGTCGTGCTTTTGTGATGAATTACAGTTTGATTTCATCCTTTTTTGTTTTTCCATAACCACTTTAGCTTGATTACGTTCTTGCCAAAAGGTTTGTCAAACGAGTGCAGACTTGTAGTCTATCAGACTGATGTAAGTTCTTCCGGCATTGCTTCTATCATGCTGAATAGCATTGCGTCTAAGGTTTTTCGGTTCAACAATATCACGATGAGTTGCGAACCTACACGATTTCAGTATCATGTTGAAGTTTGCATCTTGTTTGTATTGGGCTTGATGAGCTGGATGCCACGAACTTGAGTTAACGGGTGATCTTTTGTCCATCGGTATTCGGAATCTTGAGGTTGATTGAAGGTATGCATATTTGAAGTACCAATATTGCGTGAGGAAGACTCAGCATTTTCTTGTACCGGTGTACATAAAGGATTGGTAAATTCTGCTTGATTATCGTTGTTTTCCTCAGCATGAACATTTGTTGGAGTTGTCGGTTCTGATGTAGGTTGAATATGCGTTGAAGGTAGTGTGTCTTTTTGAATAGAATTGTCGGTGGGAGAAGAAGACTTGTTGACACGAGAAGTACCATCATTGAAAAATTCATCGTACAAAGGACCGAAAAGAAGATCCAACTCCTGTTGTGATGGAACTGTTGTATCTGCTAAAGGAGAAACATTTTGTAGTTCTGGTGCGGGGTCAGGGTTATCATAATCTGACGCCTTTTGTCCCCCCCCCCCCCCCCCCCCCCCCCCCCCCCCCCCCACCCCCCCCCCCCCCCCCCCCCCCCCCCCCCCCCCCCCCCCCCCCCCCCCCCCCCCCCTGGGGACGGAGGCATTGAAAGTGTCATTAGCAACAGACGTCTCTATATCTTGACCAAAGAGTGTTGCAAATGCGCGTTTGAATCCAGACTCGGTTCGAGTTCCATTTAAGTTGTTGTTTGAAAGAAGCTTGAGGTGTGAATTAAGTTGTAGAAAAGATACCATGCAACTTTCTTTTGCTTTGTCTTGAGTTTGTTGCATTTGTTGTTCTTCCGAATTAGAACACGAAGATAAAGTATCTTTCGTTTCCATTTTACTGAAAATTATGAAGTGAAAAATGATTGTAGGATCTTAAGTAGATTCGTTGTGATTGAAGTTGTGGTAAAAAGAAAGTAATAAACGTTCACGGGATTTTACAAGTCTATGATTAAAACCGAGAAAAGAACTGTGTCTTTCGCGGGATTTTACAAAATCAATAGAAAACCATGAATGTTAATTGATTTGGATTAAGGTTTGTTTGTTGTGAATTGAATGTCTTGAAAATTCAAAAACCTAAGCTGACATATTTCGCTTGCAAGAGTGCATATTTCGATTGGCTTGAAAATGACACATTTCGCTCAGGAGAGAATTACACATTTCGCTTGTAAGAAAAATGCATATTTCGCTTAGTTAGAAAACTGCACATTTCGCTTGAATGGAAACATATTTCGCTTGAAATCGATCTTGCATGTTTCGCTTGTAATTAAACATGTTTCGCTTGAACTGAAAACTGCATGTTTCGCTTGATATTAAACATATTTCGCTTAAAGTCAATCTTGCATGTTTCGCTTGAAATTCAAGAAATTCAATCCTTCATGTTTCGCTTGAATTTCAAAAAAATTTGGCAGTTTCGTTTTAGTTTAATGTAATATTTCGCTTGACTTAAACCTGCATATTTCGCTTCAAGTTAACATACATATTTTGCTTGAAAATTTCCTGCATATTTCGCTTATCATACATATTCCGCTTGGGCTTGTCTTACATATTTCGCTCGAGGTCTTTTTCAAGTGTGGACCACTTTTACTAGAGAACAAGGTGTCCCTATCTTTGTAAGCACAAATTGTAGATCTTGGTCTTTTGTATTTGACCGGTTTGAGACCACAAGAAAAGACAAAAAATAAGTAAATCTCAAATAAGCTCGAAATAAGATGGAATAAGCTTAAAATAAGCTAGAATAAGCCGAATCTTTTAAGCAAGAATAAGCCACAAAATAAATGAAGGAGCACGAATATGTTGTGTAACCAAGCATAAGGATGATAAGTCTAACAAACAATAAGTCCCAAAAATTTTTTGAGCCGTGAGGTTATTTTCAAAATAAGCCACGAAAATTTTGTTTTGAGCTTAATAAACAAGAAAAATAAGCCGAATCTTTAAAGTTTTATCAAGGATTCGAGTAAGATGAACAAAACAACAAGAAGAACACCAAAACCCTTTGAGTCGTGGGTTTTTGAAACAAAATAAGCCACGAAAAGAAAATAAGCCACGAAATTTTGGCTTTTAACCACAAATGAAACTCAAGAAGGTGAAGAACTAGTGAAGCAAGAAGTAAATGAGATAAACAAACCAATAAGCCCCCAAAAAAATTCAATCCATGAGCTTATTGATGAAATAAGCCATGAAAATAAGCTTTTTGAGCTAATTAAACCACAAAACAAACATAATCTACCCGAGGCTCTTGATACCAAATGTCAGAACCAAGAATCACTTCACTTCATAATTAGAACAAGAAAAGTAGGAAGAATAATAAGAAGAATTTGTAGAGAGAGAGAAAGTAGAGAGAGAGTAGAGAGAATGAGAAGATTACTTGCAAAATGGAAAAGTTACAAATGACCAACTCCACTCTCCATCCATGGAGAGTGGTATTTATACCTAGACTAAAAGGCTTACTTGCCTTTAGTATTTCTACGGGCCGGGCTCGGGTTTACTTGGGCTTTCGCCCGATACACGTGACCGGTTAGCTTACATATAAGAGCCCGTTTACCCGTCTAGCCTATTACAACGTATATTAATTAATGACCGAGACCTAATATAATTAATGAACGAACTTCCATTGTTCGACTCAATATTTTGAGGCTAACAAAATCATAGTCAAATATAAAATTAGATGCTAACGCTACTCATAAATGCTAAAACTTAACTCTTCGCTCCCTTATTCCTAAATCCTCTAAAGATTATTATTATTATTATTATTGGTGACATATAAATTAAGGCCTTATTTTTATAAAGTAAACCCGGTTTAGACCATAATTAGTTTGAAATCATTTCCTACAGAGACGATATGGTGAGAATAAAAGGTCCATCAATTAAGGTTCTAACTTTTTTTTCCTACTCATGATTATACTGAGTTATCCTTTTTATTTCATCCGAAACAACGCTCAATAAGAGTCAGAGATATAGGCTGTTATTAATGATAACCCGGAGTTAAATTGCTTTATTATTTTTATTATTATTGCACATCATTATCCCTCAGTCCTTTAAACAACTGACACATCGGGCTTCCTAACCGACAAGAGCCAGTAGTCTTATTTCGACCTCGATGATTTCCTCGACCTATTAGAAGGCTGCAACATCGGTTGTGAGCCGGCAAGATGCAGCAAACTTTTATCAGTTCCTTGGATTATTACTATGTGCTTTATTTAGAGAACTGCCACAAACTCGTTGTGAGCCGGAAGAGGCAGTAAACTTTTATCAGCCCTTAGTTTTTATTATTGATTTCACTTTCTACCTTTAAACGACTACCACTCGGTTGTTGAGCGGAGGGTAGTGGGTCTTATTCGGTTCGGTTTATTACCTAACTATTATTATAGCCAAATTTCAAGTCCTGTGGTCTTTTAACAACTGCCACATCGGTATGCGAGCCGACCATGGTCTAGGAGTCTATTTCCCCACAACACTGACAAAACCTCGATGTGTACCTTAATTTCACCAGAAGGAATCTCTACGAAGGGATTTAAACTAAGAATCGCAAAAACCAAAGTAACTTTATTTATGGGTTAATATACAAAGAAGTTACTAAAGTTTGCGTAAAGGTTCAATTACGTTACTAAAGTTTAAAACGTTACATATAGGTTACTCAAGTTTGGTAATATTGTTGGTTAAACTGAAACCTTAAAAATATTTGTAAACATCACTGAACTTGTAAAAACGCGATATTTATGTTACTTAACTTATCCGAAAATATGCGTTCAGGTTACCCGATTAAGTTCAGTAACCTATTTGTAACGTTTTAAACTTTAGTAACGTAATCGAACAGTTACGCAAACTTTAGTAACATTTGTGTATAATAACCCTTTATTTATTCAACAATTATATAACGTTTATTAAGTTGGTGGGAGCAAAAAGCCACAATTAACCTTTATGAGCTCTAAAGATATCCAACTAATCCACGCTTAACATCAAACTTATATTTAACTCTATTATTTTTCGTTCTTTGCAAAATTTTAAAGTTAAGCAAACGCATAGTCTAAAAAGCTAAAGGGAAAGCTAGAGTGCAAAACTTGGTCAAGTCAAAAGCTACCTAGTTCTACGGGCCTACTTATTACTAACATTTTTATATTTTCATCATTTTTTCATTTTTTACTTCAAATAGAACAATAAAAATTTAATTTTTTTTGGCTAAAACAGAGTTGCAAGGGACACAGCAGGCACAGGCAAATCATTTTTTCGATAGAAATCCCCCCACACTTAGAATCGAACATTGGCCTCAATGTTCAAAAGTGTCGGGTGCCACCCCCACACTTAAGGATGAAAAAGGAAAATGCTAGTAATTCCAAGTGTGAAAGGGGAAACACAATATATAAACATGATCATGATTAAGGATTCCATAATAAGCAAAGATTTGAAGACCGGCGATTGGATGTGCAAAGAAGCAGGGTCTTCAAGATCTTAAGAATCTGCAAAATGGAAACCACCACCAACGAAAGAAGCACACCCCACACTTGGCTATATAAAAATCACAACTCCCGGAATTATTAAGAAAATAGAAAGAAGTAAAGATAGGGTTGCCCTCCCTGAGAAGCGTTGTATTTTAAAACGTAGTCGCTAGCTTGACCCGTCCTACAGAGTATTTGTACTTGGGGGGCTCTTGGAGTCAAGGGACATCAAGAAGGGATGTCCCCTCCAAATAGTGTTTGATTCGGTGCCCTTTACTTTGAAGTTGGACCGTAGGTTGAAATAAATCGACGGTACTATTGGAATTACTTCCATAACCGTACAATGGTCGGGACCATCGGGATTTTAATTTGCCTCAAGTAGAATTTTAATCGAGAATTAAAAAAGAAGAACGATCTCCCGATATGAATTCTTGGTTTTTTATTTAGCATATGTATCTTGTTTTGTCTTCTCTTTTTAGATTAACTAGAGTCTCGTAGGTGGTAGTGACCCGAAGTTCATTTAAGTCGTTAAGTTAGAAACTCTTCGGTTGATCCCCGGTTTTTAGAGTCAAGTTAGCCATTCAAAGGCCTAGTAGGTTTATGCTCAAGCTCGATGGGGAAGATGACAGGCTTACCCTACACCAGTTATACGGAGCAGACAATCCATAGTGTTTTGAAAGCTGTACGAAAAGCCCACAAGGCGTCATCTAATTTTTCGGCCCATCTTGCCCGATGCTCGCCTACCGTCCTTTCTAATATCCGTTTTAAACCACGATTGGACACCATTTCAAGCCCAATTTCGATTGAGGTCCAAAGTCTAATTCTACAAATCAAATGCAGTCCAGTTTCTTTATTTTCAACGAGGCCCAATGAAAATCAAAATGTGGCCCAAAATCAATCTTTACTTAACAAGGCCCAATTTCACAAACCAAACGCACATAGAGTGCTTATTCACGAAAAGCTTCCTAGTAAGCAATCTTAATCACAAAAAAAGCAAATATGATAAACACGAGCACTTAGTCAAACGAGATAAGCATTCCTAAAAATGAGATTAGCCCTAAAACAAGATATCACGACAAATAAGCAAAACGATTTTTAAGCTTGTTCGAGTTTTAAGCTAGATTCTCTTAATAAGCCAAAATCTAAACGAAATAAGCACTAGATTAATCGAATAAGCAAGCGAGACTTTAGCAACCTACATACGAACGAGATAAGCATCCTTAAAATCCAAAACTTAATAATAAGCTAAATGATTTCGAGATCTAAATCTTAAGCGACAAAATAAGCAAAATACCAAACTAAATAAGCTCAAAACTAAATCAATAAGCAAACGCAAGCAGAAACTAAAATTCTTAATAAGCATAAAGCACTTAAATGATTCAAATGTCAAATCGAATAAGCAATTAAGCTTACAAAAGTTTGATCTAGCACTTTAAGCTAACTTTAAACCAAGATAGCGTTTAGAAGCTTATCTAAAAAGAAAATATGAGCTCCTAATAAACAAAAATTGATATAAGCACATATAAGCTATACTCGAGCTTAATATAACTTTTTATTTTTGACGAGTGCTTAAAAAAACAATTGAGAATGAAATCGAATTAGCTTGAGACTTATAGGAGCAATTATGCTAATACTTTATGAACTTATGATAATATTAAGCTGCGAAAAATAAAGACGAAAATAAGCTTATTGATTAAGCTCTCCCCGAACAACGATAAGCTAAGAAAAATAGAAAAATACGACATCTATTAAACTCAAACCTATTTATTACAATATGCATACGCTAGGATAGTCTTCTTGTAGAAATTAATCTGCAAGAACGTTCCAAAAAAAAAAGAAAGAATAAAATAACTACACTTACTCACAGTATACAGACAGAATTTAAGATCAGAAAGTCGATCGCATACCCATCAAATCCTCCGCTTAACTCCTATCAGTCTACCACACTCATATAAGCTACTAAATCACATATACTAACACAAACTATAAAATTCCCTTAGGTGCTAAATAAATGAAGGGAGGTCGTTGTGGGGTTTAATAAAGGGGTATTTTTATTTTTTGCTTTGTTTTAGTGAGGGGTTAGATTGTCAAATTTGGCCAATCATTGAGAAATCATTCCACCAATCATTGCATTGTATTTTGTTCACACGGATTGCAAGACTTGATCTGCCATTGAGGCTGCGCCACGTGGCCATGAAGTCTGCGTTCATCGTACGCAGCTCATATTGTCCCTTGGATTATTCTGCCTTGATTTTGAATTGAATTTGAATGTTATACACTTGATCCACCACGTGGCCTCATGCTATTCGATCTCCCAACTTAGTGCACTTGCACGTGCTTATCTTTTGATTTAATTTTGGCTCACGTGAGCCTTGCATCAGCAGTAGCATTCTTTTATAATTAGTTTTATCTTGGGCTTCATATGGGCTTTTGTTGGACTTAGTAATATATTGGGCTGGTCATCGGGCCCTCAAAAATGGGGTTACGGGCTGGCTCATATAAGGATCTGAGGGCAACGGGGACTCGTAATCTCGCGCTCTTTCCAATGAATGCTTGGGGACCTTGCCTTACTTTTCAGTTCCACTCCTCTTTCCAACAAATTTAATTTCTCTACAATTTCTCTTACCCTTCCCTTCTCTTCTTTTCATGACTTTTGTTCTTTGATTTTGAATAATAGGCACTCTTGATCGCGATGAACCCGTAAATATCCGTTTTTGCTCCGTTTTCAATCATTTTTACCTGCAAGACATAAAAATACCAAACAAACATATTTACAAGATAATTATCCATATTTTAGCATTTTTAGTCCGATTAATAGTGTTTTAAGGGGTATAAACAATGTGTGTTTTAGCACACATCAGCCTCCTTCATTCATACGTGTCTTTTTTCTCTACATCTTCTCCCATACGTGTCCTCCAACCTCTATCACTCATAAAACCACTAAAGCAAAACCCCCCAAAACTACAGATTCAATTATGCAGGATCTTCAATTTAAGATGGAGAAGATGAATATGCAAAATAAAATATGAAATCGCATGCATTAAGTTATACTTAAATCAGTTTTGTAAGTTTATTAACCTAATTACAGTGTATGTCATCATTTTCATATTTTTGTCATTCATTAACATTTTGGGATTTGATAATATTTTGCAGTTGCATCAATTCTGGGCTAAGTTTATCAACAACGACGATTACATAAGACCAAAGGAAGATATGGAGAGTATCATAACCAGCCAATGACGGGTATCTTGAGGTAACATGGTAAATCGTATGTTGAAGTTTTTAATATTTTGTAAAAGGTGAAGAGGTCTCTGTTATAGATTAATAGATGTTTTTTAGGTTTGGTAATAGGAAGGTTTATCCCAAAAGTTAAGCCAATCCCAAACAATTAGTTATGCATCTAAATGAACCCTACATGTGAACATCAGGGGGCTAGGGGTGTTTGGGTGCGAGTCTAAATTCGCGTTAATTGGTTTAATTGTTAGTCTTCTATCTATTTCTACATTTTCTTAGTAAATGGGTTGAATGACACCTTTAATGAATCCTTTTTTCATAAACTAATGGATTATAGCCACAAATAACGACATAATGGCCTATAAAGTCATCGAACCCGGTTACTAATTTTTATTTTTATTTTTAGTTTATTCTTTGTTTGATTAAAAAGGAAACTTCTCATCAGTATATGCTATAAAAATCCAAAATAAGCAAATAATTAGGTATGGAAATAATTGCTTATGTAAAAATCCAAATTGCTTTTGGTATTTGCTTATACCCAATCTGCATTGTTTTTGGTATTTGCTTATACGCAAATTTTACTTGCAAGTGTAGGCATATAGACTACTCATGTGTATTAGGATATTTGAAAGGAAATTCAGAGGTTTCTTGCGGGCCTGTGGTTGATGTTCGGAAAACTGCTTCTTAGAAACCCTGATATGCAATGGATGTTGTTGGGATGACCTTTTCAGAACAGGTACATTAAAAGATGCAATATGTCTAGAAAAATCTAAAAATGAAAAGTGTGAACTGCCGTAACTTAGGTTTTTTTATATTGTTATTCTTTCTACAAGATGCGCTTTTTAGAGATGTAGTTGTAATTCTTCATCTAGGGAAGATAAAATTTGAAACGGAAAGGAAACGGGCTCATCTAAACCCCACGATAACAAATAAGAGTTCCACTTAAAAAGTGTTGCTGAGCCGTTCATGTGAGTAGTTAAAGTTATATACTTGGCCAATTATTTCAAAGTTATACATTTTGCCACTGATATGAAACTATTAATCGGAAACTGCCCAATCTACAAACGGGTGTAGCTAAAAAATAGTTATTAAGTGTAAATTAATAAAAAGGAGATGTCACATTCAGAATATTGTAAACTTATTTTGCTAGAACACATACCAGATTCCTGTATGGCACTTACCAGTTTTTACGGATGCTGGATACCACTTTGTCTTCTCGATTCTTCCATCTCAAAAAGCACACAGAGCAAATGCATGTCTTACTTCTCTCTCTCTACACCCTAACGCGAACAAAAACTACCACCATCACAAATAACTCCGGCTACCAGCAGATTTGATGCGGTTGTCGTAAAGACTTCAACAAGAAGTTTTACAACTCCCTAGACAGAGTACCTAACCGTTGTAGTAGTAGTATAGGCAAGACTCGAGGGTTGTTATCGTTCTCTAGTGGAATAGGTTGGGAAGGCTTGATCACGGTCTAACAGAATTCTAGGGGTTGAGAGAGGATTATTTTTATATTATTATATTTATAGGAAAGCAGGTAAATCTATAGTTTGAGAGGTTGGTTTGATAAACTATTAACTAAACTAATTAATAAACTAATCTACTGGTGATAACTTTATGATAATTAAATGTATTTACTTAATCATGCATTACTTATCAGATTGTTTCTCCTAATCCTGTTGCCTTGTCACACTTGTGATGTAATGTGTAAGTATTTCCTAAGTTATGAACGAATTACACAAATTCGTCGTCTATTTAATATTCTGTTAAGGCAAAGCACAAGTAAGGTAGTATGAATACTATTACAAGGCCCCTAAGAGTATATTAAATGCGTGTGAAATATTTCCTAAGTTATGAACGAATTACACGAATTCGTCGTCTATTTAATATTCCGTTAAGGCAAAGCACAAGTAAGGTAGTATGAATACTATTACAAGTATTACAAGGCCCCTAAGAGTATATTAAATGTGTGTGAAATACCTTTAGAGGGATCAACCATATAAAGGGCAAGGTAGTATAAAGACTGTTACCCTATGGTATCCTTTTTACGCACTTGCGTTTCCCTAGATGTGTCAACGGCGATATAGACAAAAGTTGGTGTTCTAAAGCCTAACGTGCACATTCATCAGCAAGAAGCAACAGTAAAAGGATCTACAATCTGAATTGTATGCAATCATAAGCAAATACAAAGGGAGGTTAGCCTGCATGTTTTAAGGATAAGAAGATAAATCAATCACACAACACATAGACATATTGAATGATTAATGATAAATAACCTTACTTGAATTAAAACATGGATCCAAGGTAGTACAATAGGGTTTTGAGGCCCTAAATACGACCTATGAAGCTGCTACAAGGACTAGGGTTCGTCTCCCTAAGTTATACAAAGTTATCCCAAAAGTTACACTCTAAAACCCTAAAAACGGTTTTGTATATATAGGCATATCGACGCGACGGCGTCGCTTGATGCTTCTGACGCCGTCGCCACGTAGATGGTTCTAGATCCACTTTAAGTCGGCTACGTTGTGACGCCGTCGCCAATATCCAGACACCGTCACCAGATAGATCACGACGGCGTCGCTTTATGCTTGCGACGCCGTCTCCACGCTCTGAGAACAATACTTCTTGGTGAATCTTGGTGCAAGTCCGTAATCTCGTCCGTTTCTTCTCCAAATGAGCCCAAGTCACGTGTATTTCCTCCAAATGCCATCCAAGTGCTAAAAACCTAAAAACAAACGATTAAGCACATAATCTGGGCATATTTGTATGATTTTAGGGGTTAAATGACCCCGAAATAGTGTATAAATGACACCTCATCAAATACCCTTACACTTGGGATTTGCTTGTCCTCAAGCAAATGGCCTTTTCTACCTAGACAATAGCAATATGAGGGTCATTCAACCTACTCTTTAAACGTATTTTATAACTGACTCGCGTAAATTAGACTCCTTCTTATGTACCAATAAATATCAACACACGAGAAGAGACATAATCCGCGAGAGCAATG
>BQNB010133736.1:0-18419 GCA_026074375.1 Tanacetum coccineum | reverse complement strand
ATAATTTAAGCATTTTATTGTGAAAAATAGGACAAGTAAGCATTCTAATAATCCTCCCCCCACTTTAGATATACAACGACCTCGTTGTATAAATATAACAGTAAGAACAGAAAATTAAAAGAATTAGAACGAGAAACTCCCCTGGGATTTGCTCTAATGATCCTCCATGTTGCGTTTGTGAGCAAGAATGTGCGTTGTAAATGCGTCTGTATACCAACATGACTACAACACACATAATTCCAAAATATAAATACTCCACCAAAGTCGTCATTTTCGTTCAGTAAGGTCCTGTATAAGATATAAGAAAAACCAATGCAATTATATCTCTGGTATTCTATAGTTAGAAAGCAAAAAATAAAAACAAAAAACTGTACAGGAAGTGCTTATTTTGTTGAGGGAAAGTATTGTTATCAATAAAGGAAGTATATGTTTGGACGATATCTAACTCCTACCGTACAAGTAGACGATGTTGGGGGGTTTGTATGATTGATGTGGTAATTTTTTATGAATTTTGGGCCGTTGATGAAAGACTTTCAATGTTTTGAAACGGATCGGAATTGAATTAGTGATTTAACAGGAAGCTTTTTTATGATTTCTGGTATGTGCTTAAATACACATACCTTCTACATAATAAAATGACCCTAAATAACCTAAAACAGATGAAAAATAAAGTGTATATGTGTGTTTTGGTTATTGTGCTTTGCAGGTAACGAATAAATCACAAAAGAACAAAAATCAAGAAAAATGGACGAAACCGAGCACGAGATCGAAAAGAGCGCAAAAAAACCGAAGCCAAAGGCGTACCCATTTTCTATGGACCAACCCGGGCCCATTTAGTGGGCCGGGTCAGCCCACAACTTAGAACCTAAATCATAAAAGCCTAAATTCAAAATAAAAAGGCCAAAACCCATTATCCTAGTCCAAGCCCAATCTATTAAGTCAAAGCCCAAATACCAAACCATAACCCGGGTCAAAGAGAAAGTTATAAACAGTCAAATTTACTGTTTATCTTTCTCTCTTTTCCCTCCCTCACACACAGAGCTCTAACACACCAGGGTAAATCCACTCACTCACCTACACACACGCTCAAATGCTTCTAGAAACCTTATCCCTGGCATCCTCTGACACCTCCTTGTCCACGCTGGCAATCCGGAGTTATATGATTGGTGGATGGGACGTGGCTTATAATCAAGGGCTCAGATGATGAAGATGGAATCAAGGGCTAAGATTAGAAGATGGAGGAGCGTCTCAAGGCTCTAGATCATTCTCCTCTCCCCTATATAAAGAGACCTGCTCACATAGAGATGAAGATGTTGATTTTAGCTTAAGCTTTTAGTAGTTAATAGCATTTTAATAGCTTATAGTTTAATTTCATGTAATTTCTTTTTCCAAGCATTGTAATCACTTTAATTTTCAATAAAAGGCAGTTTTCATTTAATTTTGTGTTCAATTCTAGTTTTTCCTTAATGCAATTTTGTTTAATTTGATCATATTCTCCTAATAAGCTATCATAAGCTCTGAATTACTGCATAAGCCTGCTATCACTCAGTTATGCCTTCAAAAGCTTAACTGAGTTTAGATTTTCATTTAAATTCTCCCCTAAATTACCTCAGCTTTTGATTTGGATGATAAGCCAATTATGGAAGGCTTATAGACCTTACTAGCTTGTGCAAACAAGCTAGAGCTTGTAGATTTAAGCTCTTAACAGCAATTTAAATTCCTATTTAGCTGGAATCAAGGTACAACTCTTATTTTATTTTCTAGCTTATTTTCATATTCAGCTTATTTGACTGCTTATTTGCTTATTCCTGCTTATTAATTGCTTATCTGAGCTTAGTATGTCTTTTTTTAATCTTATATGTTAAATGTTAGCTTTAGTAGAGTTAAATTAAGTTTTAAAGTTTTTAGAGTTAATACTGCTAGTTATTGGTCTAAATTGTTTATTAATAGTAGCTTATCAACTAATGCTTATATCTGTTAGGTTAATGCTTATTAGTCCTTCAAATAGTAAGTGCTTAATCTGTTTTCCATATTCTTAGCTTATTTAAGTCTGTTTTGGCTTATTAATGAGTTTTCATATTTTAAGAGGGTGTTTGGCACAAGCAGCACTAACACTTGTTAGTGCTGCCTAGGCCACTTTGGCCTATTAATCAGTTTTAACAAGCTTAAACTAAGTCTAAAGATCAGTTTATTCATAAGTTGTTATTGTTTAGATTCTTAGTTTTTTAGGTTAAATCTGTCCATATTTATAATTTGTGGTGATAAATAAGCTTTTTAGTTATTTGATGTAGTTTAACAGCGTTCGATTTCAACCACTTTCAAATTAATTTAATCACTTCTTATTTCACTAAATATCTTACCCTTTAAAGCATTTTGTATTTAATATTTTATATGTATATTTTTTACTTTTTTTAGAATTAATGGAAAATTAAATGACTTTTAAAAAAAATAAAAAATAAAAGACTTTTTTTAATAACTAAAATTAATTAACAACATTTTTTGGGATTTTTATAATAAATTAAAAAAACTTTATATTTTATTCTAGTTTTAATTTTAATAAAAGAAATGTTGCGACCACTTATGTGGGCGCGATGTGATTTTTACAAAAATAAATGTCGTTTTACAGAAAACATTTTTATAAAAAACAACTTATTATAACGAGAATGCTTTTTAAAATAAGTAAAAGGTTGCGACCCGAAGTGATTTTTACATAAAAGAAATGTCTTTTGCACAAGAATAAATAGGGTTTTTAATACATAAAATTTTGAGACCTTATTTGTGGCCGCAACTTGGGTGAGACCAGTTATCACTTGTTTGATCAAAAACTAAGTTGAAAATGTGGGTCAGGCCCTCACCTAGCGACCACTTTTGTGGTCTCCATATAATTTCGAAGCTATATAGCTCAATTGGTGTAGTGATATACATGGCCAAGTCCAAGGTCCCTGGTGTACGATATCCTAACATAGGTAAGACTCGTGGGGGAAAACAAGTGCAGGACCGTGAAATGGATGGTTTTGTGAGGTAAGTGATCCCAACTCAAGTGGCTGAAAACAAGTGCACTCAACCTTGTCTGATTTGTGGTCTTAAAGAATACTCAGCGGGTAGAAAATGAACTTGGGTTAAGGTTTGCTCGTCACCTTATTGTGCATAAGGAACTTTTCATCAAAAATAAACAATCTCCAACTACTTTGTTACAGTACAAGCCAACTAGCCAGGCCATGTCGACTTGAAAGAGAGATCAAGAGTTGTTCAAGTGTACAACATCTTATCATACCGGTATCATGTCAAAGCTATCAAATAGATCACAAAAAATTGAAGCGTATAGCACAAAATTGGCATATGTACAAGTCTTTCGTAGAATCGGTTCATCCCGATATCCTATACCCGATCATGAAACTACAAACAAGTTGGCGCGATGGGTAGACGTTATGATGTCTTTACAACATGTTTCATGTTCAAATCTCATAACATACACATTTTACAAGTGGCTAGTATAAGGGTTCATAAATAGTTGCTAAGCCTAGGATAGTATGGTTTTTTTTGGGTAAATGGGACTCACCTCGGTAAAATATATTAATCCTAAAAAAAGCCAATAAGTACAAAGAAATGTGACTGAGTGTCACATTAACCTCGAGTAAAAACTCGAACATCCACTAAATCATATGACATGCCGTATGATAGTATGGTTAGATCAAATATATTTGAGTAAAAAGTTCATCCTTCCAAATACCCTCAAATGAGTAAATTTTGTACATTTTTCTTTTTAGTGATAACCACAAATGAGTATTATTTTTCTTTACATTTCTCTTTTAGTCGAAGTATGAGCTCATGCTTCAAGTCGACATTTGTACTAGTTATAATTAACATCATATATTCATAGAGTTGATGTAAATGAGGTACGGTTAGGAACCAAAGTTGGTGCCTCTAATTGCCGCATGAATTTGTCGATCATGGAGTAAAATTATATCAAATTTCCCGACCTTTGTAAAAAGCAAAATATATTTTGTTCGAAATCTTAGCGTCACTAGTAGGGCTCAACATGGTCTGAAAACGTAACCGACCGATCAAAATCGGACCAAAACCAAAAATCTATGTGGCCTAAAACATCGAACCGAAATACTTGGTCCATGTATTGGTCCGTCCAGTTAGGTTCGGGTTGTCGGTCAGTTCAGTCTAAGAGAAGATTATGTCCGGTTGTACGTAAAACCGAACTGGGCCGAACCGAACCATAAAAAAACAAAAAATGATTAAAAGGGTGATTAAAATGCATATAAAAATTGACCACAATTTTTTTTGAACGACAAATTTATATTAAAAAAAACCAAACTAGCAAGATGCTAGAATTACAACATAATAAGGTTCGGATTTTTAAGCCAATAGTTCCAACCGAACGATGCTTTACTTCTATAGCGGCACCAATAAAAAGATTTACTTAAAATATCATCAAATAATAACGCCTTCTTCGGCACCTTGGCGTCGAAAATAGTCCTGTTCCCTTCAAGCATCTTCTTGTTCTTAAGGGGAAGACGGACATTATCGAACCAAAGCGTCCAATCATCATAAGAATCCAACTCCACAACGGGAATACTCCACCAGCGTAAAATAAGATTCACCACCATCCTCGCCAACGAACATGAGAAAAAAAGATGACTCGACGTCTCCACACCCTTATCACAGTTTGCGCATAAAATAGAGTCGGTACAAATGCCGCGACATGAGATATTAAATCTGGTAGGCAAGGAGTTAGTCATGATCTTCCATGATAAAATATTAACTTTGATTGGGAAAAGCTTGTTCCATCTGGTTTTATAGTCTGTCAAAGGTAATGTTTTCTCATCAATCAGATTACGTATCGAAGAAACCGAGAATTCCCCTGTGTTCTCCAAATCCCAAACCCAGCGGTCTTCAGACGTGCTAAGAATGACCTCTTTTACATCGTCGATCATCTTTACAAACTGATCCATCTCGATGCCGCCTCTAGGAGTCCTACGAAACGAGGAAGATAAAAGGGGTTGAGAGAACTTTGTTCCAATAGTGACATGTTTTCAAGACTCAAGAGCATATAGACGATTGAATTTGTCTTTGAGAGTTCCCCCCGCACACCACTTGTCCTCCCAGAACATTGTCTTATCTCCGTTACCTAATTTAATTCGAATGTGATTCATGACATCAATACCTTTCGTCAGTAATGAGTTGGTCTCCTGAATGATAGCCGTCCAGCAGGAATTATATCCACCTCTCGACGCCACCCTAATCCTACCATTGACCCCATGCAAGGCTTGAATGACTCTAGTCCATAAGGTATTCTTTTGAGTGATGAATCTCCAAACCTATTTAAGTAAAAGGTCTCTATTCATCACATATAAGCTCGATATACCCAACCTTCCTCTATCCTTAGAGGCAAGCACTTTCTTCCAATTGACCCAAGTCGCTTTTTTACTGTTTAAACCATGGCCATTAAAGAATTAGCTATGAAGAGATTCAATGTTATTCAACACACCCATCGAAACTTTGAAAAGAGAGAAATGGTATAATGGAGTTGAGCCTAACACCGATTTAGTTAGAGTTAGACGACCGCCAATTGATAACGTATTCATCTTCCATTTGGAAAGTTTCTTCTTGATTTTGTCAACTGTTTCAATCCACGATTGTTTTCGAGACATATTACCTCCCACTATGGATCCCAAATAAGTGAAAGGAGTTTTTAGAACAAGACAACCAAGTTTCATGGCAGCTGTATTAACTCTTTCAGAGTCCACGTGCACTCCCATAATTTTGCTCTTGCTCATATTAATGCGTAATCCAGAAGCTTTATGGAAACAATCCAGAACGTGGATTAAAGTTGTGATGTTACTCGCGCACCATTGACCAACGAAGACCACGTCGTCCGCGTAAAACATATGAGATAAGTTTACCAGCCCTCCGCCTAGTTTAATGCCATGAAACATACCCGCATCCACAATATGTTGAAAAGATAAATGAAGGCTTTCCATGATCAAAATGAATAAAAAAGGAGAAAGCGGATCACCTTGTTTGAGACCTTTTCCAAATTGAAACTCCTCCGTTGGACTACCATTTACAAGAATAGATCCCCTCGAGGATTTTAGACAACACTGAATCCATTTGCACCACGTATCACCGAATCCGAATTTTCTAAGAACATCGTCTAGAAAATCCCACCTAACCGAATCAAAAGCTTTCTCGAAGTCGACCTTGAATATCATAGCTTGTTTCGCTTTCGTCTTACACCATTGAAGAACTTCATTAAGAATGAAAGGGCCATCAAGAATCTGTCTATCCGCAATAAATGCCGATTGAACTTCGCTAACAATATTATCCAAGACACCGACGAATTGTATCCTTTCGGGATGTCAATATTCAGGAAAAAATACCTTACGGCAGCATATACATCATTGTGGATCAGATACCAATAGTGACGGTAGAATCCGAATGTGAATCCGTCGGGGCCGGGGGCCTTTTCCGTGCCACAGTCCCACACAGCCTTCTTGATCTCTTCGTTGGTGACCTCACTCTCTATCTCCCGTAGCTGAGTATCCGAAATCTTTTTAGGAAATTCCATCTGAATAGACGCACCCTTATTACCAGGATTACAGAATCGAGTACTAAAATGTTCCATAAACTCGTTTTTCACTTTGTGCGGATCATCCACCCAGATACCGTCCACCATAACACCCCGAATACTTGTATTAGTACATTTCTTATTTAGCATGCCATGAAAAAAAAACGAGAGTTTTCGTCCCCTTCAATAGCCCACTTAATTTTAATCTTTTGCGCTAAATCCTTCGAATTAAGCTCATCAATTTTTTGAATTTTATTGATGATCTCCGCTCTTTTGATGACATCATCCTCTCTTCCTTTACCACAGTCGATAATACCATCAATATCCACAAGATCACGAATATATAGAGCTTTATCTCGATTAGCCCCGGCCTTGTTTAACACATTCCATTCCCGAATTTTTCTTTTCAAGTGTTTGAATTTGCCCATCAAATATCTCATCGCATTTTATCCTAGATTTGCATCTAACCTCGTTGAAGTCACCCATAATAACGACCTCTCCTTTCCATCTACCAATTTCACATTTTAAGTAATCCCATAAAATGTTTTTCTCCCTAAGGTCTTGAGGGGCGTACACCACAATCAAAAGAATATTCTGTCCCGTAAGACACCAAATCCCTCGGATCATGACAAAAGAATCAGAAACAGATGGTTCTTTATAGTTTTATTAAATATTTACATCCGAATAACTTAAAGAACCACTGGATAAATTTTTGTGAATAAAAAGTCACGGGTTCAAGTTTCGGCTCGTGCTTACTCCAAATGGCACTTGGGGTCAATATGTCTCCACTAATCTACACCATTTTGTGGATAAGGTTTCATATAATCTTGATAGTTCAGCAAGTACTCGTCGATTACAAAGCAACATAATTTTAAAAGAATACTCCTATCACCTTTTCAAACAGTAGTTAGTAGTAAATTGTATCGTTCTATTCAAGGCTGTCAAGATCGCGATCCCACCTGGGATTGTTTTTGTCTTTGCAAGATCGAGATCGTAAGATCGGATCGAGATCGTAAGATCCTACCAATTTATCATGTTCTGTAAGCAACGGATAGACGAGTCAAACTATTTTTATTTCTACTCATCATCAAATATAAATTTATATAATATCCTTTTGAAAATGTGAAAGTTCAAATTTAAAATACCAAAGTAAAAGTAAAACACAAAAAGTCAAGTTTCAATCGTCACATTCACGATTTAGCAGAATAAAATTACATAACATGCGTAATAAACGTCTCAAAACAAAGTACTTCACTAGTATAACTACAATTAAGCTATCTGAATTAAAACTTAAAGGTTAATAGTTAAAAGTTAAAACTACGAAAAGGTAAAAGAAAAAACAACAATTACATGTAAGAAATTTTTTGCTTAAGGTAACTAGAACATGAGAAGAAGAACCCTAATTTGTTTCATGTAATTTCAATTTGGGGAAAGTAGATAATTAGGTTTATTGATTAGAAAATCTAGGAATGAAACGTCAATACTTGTTACTGAGATCAGCAGACTCGTATTGTTCTTTTCTGGGCCTAAAAAAAGTAATGGGCTAGTAAGTATATAAGTCAATAAGTTAGTAACTTGGTACTTTGGTAAACTCGTATCGACACGCGATCCTACGATCTTACGCGCGAGTTTACGATCCTATTTGCGATCCTACCTCTGATGCGATCATACACCGATCCTACACGATTTTATTAGGTGAACACGTAAGATCGTACGATCTTACGTGTAAACTCGCGAGTTTGACAGCCTTGGTTCTATTAAATACTTCCATTTTATTTTTAGCAAGCTTCATTCTATAAGCGTTAGGGCTTGTTTGTTAAAAAAAAAAAAGTCATGTTTAATTAAGAGATTATTTAATGTAGACACCCTCACTTTTATTACTTAATATTTTAAGTCATCTTTTTTTATTAAGTCAAAAACAAACATTTTCATATGACTTAAAAAATTCTGTTTTTTTATATTAAGTTAATTAAGTCGATATCAACGTCCCCTTAGATATAAAAGTAAAAAACCATTTATTAATCATGATGGTAAGTTGGCTTCATGGTTAAGTCACCAGGTATTTAAACTGTAGGTCATGTGTTCGAAACCACTGCTCATCTTATCATTTTGCTTTTTGTTCAAACAAATTTTTTTATTTTTTAAATTTCGTTTTCTTATGTTAATTTTTATGGTCCATAGCTTTTAGGCTTTACTCAAATCCACCGCAATTGCCAATTGGTATGACCATAAAAAATGATAAAGAAAGTATGCTTGGCTGCCAGTCGTACTACTTATGGAATGAAAGAAATGCATGGCAGGTTATTTCAAGGTAAAAAAAGGAGTGAAGAATTTATTTCAGTATCATACTTTGTATAGGAATTTAAATGTTTCAGCTTATTTGTTATAGTACTAATATATCTCAACTTTTTAAGAAAAAATTATGGTTATAGCCAGGGACGAAAACAGGGGGTGTCCCGGGGGGTCCCGGGACACCAATGGATTTTTGTGACGCAGTGTTAATGTTGTTAAAAAACCTCGATTTTTGTTCAATGCACCCGGTCCCAAAAAATTGTGTTTGTAGTATTGTTTAGTTTATTGTAAGTGCACCTGATCGTTTTGTGTACTAGTTACGTCCCTAGTTATAGTTTCGAAACACATTTTATTGATTTCTTTGTTACTGGTCCTTTATTTCTTGTTCTCTTTGGTTGATTGTTTGCTTGTTTCCATATTCTTAATTATCAAAATATTATTATATATGATGATATTAATACTGATGTTACCTAAAAGATGTGATTCTAAACCAAAGATGACTTTGGAGAGGTTGTTAGTACATGCGAGAGATCTCAAGTTCGAGTCTCTTTGTGGGGGTTTTCCTTCAAAGTGGGAATATGTGGGGTTCTGCCCCATATATGCGTCGATTTGAGGCTGTCATAGACTACCTTGTGGGTATGTACTGTAGAATCGAATCACTATTTATTATTCGATGCTGGCAGAGACTACCTTCTGAGTAAATAATGTGAAATCGAATAACTAACTTAGTAATTGTACTAACTTGTTAAAAAAAAGTGATTCTAACATATTTTTCTTATAACAACAAATAAAACATGTGTTCATTATCTCAACTTACTGCTCTTGATGATTATCTTCCAAAACCCAAACTACCAGCCCATTAACCCAAAGTGGTTTATGACATTGGGCCCAACATATATGTCTAGCACTAGGTTACAATTAGACCTTTTTCAGTTTAGCAATTGTTTGTTATCCATTGTTATATGTTCTTACATCGCATTCACATTATCCTAACTACACTACGATACGATGTCTTGTAAGAACCCTACCTATCGAAACAGTATAGCTAATGTCTTTATGTAGGGAATGGCTGAGTCAATCGAACCATTGTCTTTATGTAGGTCCGATGGCGTGCCTCTTATCCGATATTTCTCAAGTCAAAAAGTCGATCGTCTTCAAGGGACAGTAGATTGAGACCTACTGTGTCACGTAGGTCCTAAGTCGTCCTAACCATTTTCCATATAACATGTAACAACACGTAAAGCATGAAAGTGGAGGTCATTGTCTCACTTTTAATCGAGTCGACTAACTCATTGTACTTCCATATATCTCCAAAAAGGTGTAAACCGATAAGAACACCATGATCATATGCGTCTTTTGATACCAACCATCATGACCCGGCCCCCAAGCAATGAGCTATTGTCCCGTCAATCTAATAAGCCAAGAGTTGGATTCGAACACTGGTCAATCTCGAAATAACCCTTTAGGTCAAGTGTTCGGTACAACTATTTGCATGACGTTAGTAGTTGCTTATGGTTTGTCATTGTTAACTAGATCTCATCTTCGTTACTTATAATATTAGGAAAGTTAAAGATATAATTAAAATTCTAAAAGTGATTAGGGAAAAAAGACATGTGTTTATGACTCTTGATATCACCAAAAGCTAGGTAGCTCTCTAGTGTGTGTTAGAGAGCTCATTCATACACAATAAGAGTAGTAGATAGACAATCATAGGGTCAAATTGGGATCATCAATAAGCAAAGTGGTTGCCAACTCAAATATAGACATTGGAAAAGAATGTCAAATAGAATATAAGAAGAAAAAAAGTATTTTTGTAATTGATGAAATAATAATTGATCAACTTATAGTACTCAATAAAAAACTTCCACGACTAAGTCATGTTTAGTTCTAACTTATTGTTGGAGCCGTAAATTAACAATTTATGAACCATGCGGTAAAAAGTTCTTTTATGATCATTTATTATAAGAACAAACATGAACAAAATTTTGTGTTCGTTAGTTAAATGAACAAACATGAACAGTCTGATTATTATATTTGTTAATGTTCAGTTATGTATGTTTGTTGGTGTTCGAAAATCATGTATTTTTGTTATATACTTTTAGTATAACAGTCATACTTAAATAAACGAACGCACAAAAACTATAAGTTATATATATATTGATTGTTTCGTATTTGTTCTCATATGTTCATTTATGTCCGTTTTGTTTATTTTCGTTTAACACCTCAATGAACAAACATGAAAAATTATATTTTCGTTTGTTTAAGCGTTCATGTTCGTTCATTTGTTTGCTTAAACTTAAACGAACGACCACAAACAAGCCTTCGTCTGTGTTCGTCCGGTCCATTTACAGCTAGCCTTAAATATTGTTAATCTGAAAGTATCGTAAGGAGATCCTTATATAGTGTGTGATAAGAGTAGTACGACACGTTGACAAACTTTAATGTCGTAAAACAGATAACAGGATTGCTAGTTATAGGTAACTACAATATTTTCGGATTATCGAAACAAAGTTGATATCTTAGTAGCTGTAATATAAAGTCTCAATAATGAGATGATATTTTAAGATATACTGTATGATGGTTTAGTTTGTAAGTGATCTAGACGTTATTTAAATACTTTGCATGGTGCTTTTTTGAGTTATGAAAGACAAATTATTTCAATGGAAAGACACATCATATGGTACTTTTCGTTGTGACAAGATTGAGTGACCTACTTAAATAAACATTCCCAATATATATTTTAACAAATTTGACTTTCTTTAACTCATTTTTTCTAGCTCAAATAAAGGCCATATTTCATCACGATGCATTAATAATTCTACAAATAATAATTGCATTGTCGACATAACACATGTTTACGATACGATACGTCAATCATGTATATAGTAGTTTCCACTCATTATGTTCTTGTTACATCGATGGTTTCTTGAGTTTTATCGACAGCCTAATAATGGCTACAGAAGAAAATTATAGAAACGATAAAGTATAAAAAATATAAAAGAAGAAACAAGACCGTTTTTATGTATTTTGAGACCCTGTGCGAGAACTTAAAATAGGGCCTCAAATTAAAGGCTAAATGAAAAAGTATGTGCGTAAATTGGCATAACTTATGCATTAGTGTATAAAAGTGTTGGTTCATTTAGCTTTTTTATTTTTTATTTTAGTCTATATACTATCTTTGTTTCATTCATATTTTTGACATTTATATAGGTTTTATACATTGAACTTAGTAACCCAAAAATTTTAAGATCTCAAACGGTCGCCCAATTCGTCCACATATAAAGACGCACTACAACATTTACCACTATCTCCAGCGACATTTCCACGCCTTCCCGGGCGACATATCGCTGGGGATACTCATCCCGGGCGACATGTCGCCCGGGATAATTTGAAGGGGAAAGCTCGCCAGGGATTCTTTCCCGGGCGACTTTCCCGAGCGACTTGGTGGGACCCACACGTTTTCAGTCAAACTAATATGTGCCACGGTGGATACGTATCCCGGGCGACATGTCGCCCGGGAAAGTGGTGTTATAAAAAAATGATTAGAAAAAAAAAATTCACTTATCCCGGGCGACATGTCGCCCGGGAAAAAAGAAACTAAAATTATTTCGTCACTTATCCGGATGAATTATAAATTTTTTTTTTTAACCTTCCCGGGCGACATGTCGCCCGGGATATGTCTGCAATTTTTTTTTTGCAGCCTGCACAGCAGCTATTTTCCAGATTTTTTTCCGGAAAAAAATCTACCAAACATCAAACCTGTATAAACTAATATAGACTCTATCCAAATACATCACAACTTGTACCAAAACACAATACAATATAACGGATCAACGCATTTGATCTAATAAAGCTAAATCGTCCAAAATCCTAATAAACACAATATAGTCTACAAAACGGGGCTTACTATTCACAAACCTTGAATTATCCGCAAGTTACAAATCAATATTCAACTAGATAGGGAGACAAATGTTTACATAAAGGTCGCCAAGATCAACGTAAAGAAACAAAATAGCATACTAACCAATATATAACATCTCTAACTATCGCCATCCTCCTCGTCCTCCTCGTCCTCCTCGTCCTCGCCGCCGTCCTCATCGTCGGCTATCTCATCATCCCCGCACCCGCCACTCCCGCTACTGTCTCAGCATCTGTGAAAACTTGTCGTCACTTCTAAAAAGCTTCATCATCAAGTTCACCTGTTTGGTTAGGTACTTGTTCTTCTTTTTCAGCTTTTCGACATCGCCGGAGTTGTGCGTGTATTGAGGCGGGGGCGGCGGGGGCGGAATAAGGACATCTCTGCCCGTCTCGGTAGTACCCTACCAACACGGGGAAGGTGCCCCCGCTGCTTGCCCTTTTGAGCCATGGCATTGATCTCTTCATCAGTGTAGGGCACACCCGACTCGGTGTTGGAGCCTAGAGCCCGCAGCCTCACCATCTCCTCCTATGTAGTGACAAAAACACAAGATAGTTTATTTATTAGTCAGGTTGCTACATTATTTCTCGACAAATTATTAAAGTGCGTGTTTTGAAACAAAACTAGAGTGGTACCGTTGAAAGCTAACATGCCCATGAGTATCGTATTGTCACCACGACTGTTACATAGATCTCTTCTGTCTAACCCCATGTACTATAAGCAGATTCCATCCCACAAAACCAAAACTCAAATGAAAATCATGGGAAATATATATCGAAAAATGATACTTTTAGCTTACTTAGCAGGCTTAGGGGCTTATATGATTTTGAAAAAGTCAATAAGGCAATTCTTTTGTTGACGTAAGCCAATAAGCTGGAGTTGAACCTCCTATAATCAAATGATCGCTTAACCCACATAATATTAAACCCCAAAGATCAAAACACCTATCAACTATGGTAAAAAAACATGTTACAACCTTTATGGCTACTTTATCATAACACACAAAATCATGAAACAAAAAAAAATGTCGAGGCTTACTGTTGGTGTCCGGAGTGAAGACCACAGCGCAAGGTTCGCCGGGAAACCGAAATACATGCCGACAACTTCAGTCTTCAGTCCACTGTTGTTGTCTCTTCACCGCCGCCGGTACATTCAAGGTTCGACCCTAAGAACATGATTATACTCAGTTTCATTCACCATATCTTAAATTGGGCATTTCTTTAATACAACTAATTAGACGACAGTATCAAAAGGGTATTGTTAAATGAAACAACATACCTACAATTTAAACTGTTGATATCAATCTTTGGCTATATATGAAGATCGATCGCTATATCTTGAAACTGGAAACTGTGGATATGTTGAACACCATCCATGGTGCTTCAAATCCTCCAAATATGAGCTTCTAACTCGAACTATAACTCATTCAAATGGTGTTATGAATTCTGTCCCAGAAACTGACTACATAAGCCATTCGCAGCTTATGTTTTGGGGACATACTTTCACACCATCCAAACTCGTAATTCTTACACACAACATACATGTGCCCTTGCACATTCTTAAACACCATCTAGGTGGCTATAACATGTTGCAAAACCAAGCTTTGAATCAAACTCTAGCCCTTTCAAAATCATAACCCAAATACGTCCCTCAAAACTGATTTCCATAAACTTTTATCAAATCTTTTTAGCTTATTTAAGCTTAAGCTCTTAAGCACAGCTTGTGAGCTTTTCCAAAAAGCTTCTATAAGCTTATTTAAACACCAAGAATCAATCCTCAAAAGCCCTAACTCTTTTAAACTTAATTTCGAATCGTTTAATGCACAAAAGGGTATATTTTTAACATTTTCTAAACTTCTAAAACCTTAGGGTCTGTTTTGTAACATTTTAAAACTTAAACCATCACCGCCGTGGCCCCGTGCAACATCCGCTGACATCTGTACAAGTACAATTAGGATAACATATAGAAATTCATGAACAAAATAATAAAAGCATGCACACATCCAAATACATACATATCCAAATAAATATACACATTTAAACAATCCACAACAATTTCATTCATTCATTCAAATATATAAGTGTCTTTTGCAAGTTACAACTCAAGATCAATCTTCTTCTTCACTAGAATAAACAACATCTACACCATCATCATCATCAACATTGACGAGGTCTTCATCATCAGAATCTGCTAAATCATGAGGAAGGGCATCTTCATCATCAATAATATCATCGTCTTCGTCAAGATCAATGATATCTGGCGGTGCGTCAACCTCCGTTGATTGACCATCTATATGCAAGGTCGCATTATCCAAGTCATTCAAACTAGTAGAAAGTGGGAGATCAGATGAGTTGTCAAAATGTATAACATCAGGATCTTCCTCTACCACGATGACACCCCCGTCCAAAAACTTTTTATGATTCACATGTTCGACGACCTTCCAGTGGGGTTGTCGTCTGGCCATATCTTCAAGGTAGAAGCATTGTTTGACTTGTGTTGCGAGAATGTATTGATCATCTTTAAACGCCTCACCTTTTGTCAAGATTTGTGTCATGTTGTTTCTAAGGACAAGATGTTTAACTTTACATCCTTCGTTGCTAGTGTCAAACCACTTAACTCGAAACAACACAACTTTGAACGACAAATATGAAAACTCGAGGATTTCTTGAAGCTGACCATAGTACATTTCTCCGTCCTTCCCACCAGGCGAACAAATGCCGTTGTTTTAAGTTATGCGACGTTCATCGTGGTTGTGCACGACAAACCTCACACCATTGACTACACAAGAGTTGACTAATATTGGAGTCGGTGTTGGTCCACAAGCCAAAGCGAATAACTCGCTGGTTGCGCTAACACCTGGGTCATTGTCTACGTGACGTTGACGGATCTATGAAGAAGATAGGATTAGATAGAGAACACAAAATATGATATCGTTATTTTTATAGTTGAGTACACAAAATAAGTCTAAGTTTACCTGCGACCCAAACCAATTGGGGAATTCTTCTTTCATGTCTTTGTTAGGAAATTTACTAAAAAACGTTCATGGTATTAGAATAAGTCGTCGAAAAGATAAGTTAAGAAAAAGAAGTTTCAAAATAAAAACGCGTACCTCTTGAACTAGGACCGGTAAGTGTCGATTTCAGGACTGTTGTGAAGTACATACCATATCACTTTCTTCAACTCTTGGGCATCAAACCGAATAATCGACCGTAAACCAATCGATTTACATAGTGATCGGAACACCTGAAACTGACACGTTGGGGGAGGGGGATCCATATTACGGTCAAGACGATTAAATTTCGTGGTAACATCCTAAAAATAATGAGAACTGAAAGTCAATGCTTCTTCTGCAACATAACCCTCCGCAATCGAACCTTCCGTCTTAGCTTTATTTCGTACATAACCTTTTAGCTTCTTCATGAATCTTTCAAATGAAAACATCCACCGGGGGCGAATAGGCCCGCCTTCAAGAGCCTCTAGAGGTAAATGGATAACCAAGTGAATCATAATGTCAAAGAAAGCAGGAGGATATATGAGCTCGAGATTGCATAGAATATCGACCACCTTACTCTGAGCTTTCAACATGTCACCCTCCATCAAAGTTGCAGAGCAAATTTGCTTAAAGAATGAACATAGCTCGATTATTATTTTTGCAACCTCATCGGGCAAGTATTGCTGAAGTCCGTAAGGAAGTAAACGTTACATCATTATATGACAGTAATGAGACTTCAGGCCCGTTATATTGGTATCATTATCGGTCACTTTGTGCTTGAAGTTGGATCCAAACCCATCTGATAGTTTAAATCCTTTGATGACCTGACAAAACTTTTTTTGTTCTTTGGTGTGAAAGAATACGCAGCCTGAGGCTTCGAGCACTTCTAGTTTTTGGTTTGGCCAAGCCACAAGCCACTTCGAATGCCCAACCTTTTCAAGTCTTGTCTTACCTTGGCGGTGTCTTTAGATTTGTCATTCATTAACAAAGTGTTCAAGATGGCCTCCAATACATTTTTTTTATATGCATGATGTCTAAATTGTGTTTTAGTGTAAGAAAAGATCAATACTCAAGCTCGTAAAAAATAGATCGTTTAGTCCAGTTCAGCTCGACAAGAACATTGCGTTTTATCTTCACACCCCTATAACTCGGATGTTTACCCTTCACATGTGTGGGCAATCTAGCAAGTTGAGCCTGGATTTGATCCCGGTCAAATTTTCTAGGAGGATCTCCGTTTTCTATCTCACAATTGAATTCAATTGACCTCCTCCATTTATAGGGTTTCTTTAAGAATCTTCTGTGGCCAACATAAGATGTTTTACCTAACACACACACAGATGGAGTGTCTTCATTACATGTAGGGCATGCCTTGTAACCTTTCCACTCCACCCAGACAAACTACTTCGAGCATGAAAATCATTGATGGTCCATAACACCATCGCTCTCATATTGAACTTCTGGCCTGTAGCAACGTCTATAGTCTCGATACCTTTTAGTGCCCATAAAACCTTTAGGTCATCAATCAAAGGCCTCAAGTAAACATCAATGTCCTTTCCTGGGGATTTAGGGCCAGGAATTAACAACGTCAGCATAAAAGAACTCTCTTTCATACATAACCACGGAGGCAGATTGTATGTTGTCAATATCACCGGCCATATGCTGTAAGCCTGACTAAGGTTGCCGAACAGATTGAAACCATCAGCAGCCAACCCTACTCGAACATTTCTTGGTTCTTTTGCAAAATTAGGATACTTGGTGTCAAAGTTCTTCCATTCTCTACCATCAACCGGGTGTTGCATCTTACCGGGCTCCGTATACTTTCCAGTAGCATGCCAAGTTATTTCCTTTGCAGTGTGACTAGACTTGTACAAACGTTGTAGTCTAGGAATGATTGGAAAGTAACGCAACACCTTCTTAGGAACTTTCTTCCCTAGTGTGTTACTGTCTTTCCATCTACTTGTTTTACACACCGGACAAAAATGCACATCTTTGTTATTGTCGCCCCGAAATAAGAAGCAATCGTTTACACAAGCATGTATCGACTCGTACCCTAACCCGATCATTTTAAATGTCTTCTTTATTGCATAGTATGACGGTGGGAGCTTGTATCCTTTCATGGTGGGAAATACATGTTGGAAAAACTCTAGCATTTCATTGAATATAGAATCAGTCAATTTACCTTTAACCTTAAAATAGGTAAACTTTGCCATAAATTCTAATCGAGTCACATGGTTACAATCGAGGCACAACTCCTCGTTGGAACTGGTATATAACTCTTCGAACTCGTTATGTTTAGCTTGAGTCGGGTCGTTACTTGTCTCACCAATATCTCCTTGAGTTGGCTTATTTTGTCCATTATTCAGAGGAATATAGCTAAGATCATTAAGGCATGCTGTCATGTCACTCATCTGAGGTTGTCTTGTGTTATCTATTACTGGCGGTGGCAGAGAAAGATCCGGTTCACCATGGTGAATCCATGTTTTATAACATGGGTCCCATCCATATCTCGTAATGTGTTTTGGAAGGTTTTTAATGGATACCCACAATACTGTTCGACAAGACTTGCTTGGACATTTTATATTCTCGGCACTATTCACTAACGGCTTGCAATCATCGACAAATTTTGTAAGACCGATATA
>BQNB010133734.1:0-11126 GCA_026074375.1 Tanacetum coccineum | reverse complement strand
TAGATTAAAGATGTACAAAGTAAACCTTGTACTTTGGAAAATGACATAATAGACCCCTATATTTATAACTTGATGAAATGATATTTTTAGTCCCTTTAGTTATAAGTTTCAAAAAGTTACAATATATACCCTTTTGCACGAAAAATGTATCATTTTTTGTCCAAAATCCATAATAATGATATTTTTAATATGAAAAGTAATTTGCAGGTTATATTTTATTAATATAAGCTAAAATAGGAAGGTTAACCTAATGTAAGTTTAAAATAACGACTCGTTAACCTAGAAATTAAAACGAGTCAAATTAGGGTTTTACAATGAAAACACGCGGGTTTTAAGTTCAAATTCTTTCAAGACTTAATAAAGTACTTATTATAATGTTAGATAAGCTTATTAGGATAGATTATAACAACATCTTACAAGTTTAGCTTATAGATTAAGCAAAAACATGAAATTAGGGTTTCATGAGCTCGGTTTGGATCAAAAAGGTAAAACACATATGTTTTTGAGTTCAAAGCTTTTAACAATAGTTTAATCATGATCATATGAACATTATAAGGGTATGGAAACAGAATGTGAGCTTATGGAACCTAGTTTTGAGCTTATAGCATGAAAACGGGTCAAAATGGGTTGAATTCCACTCGTACGCCTAGAATTAGAGCTTCGGGGCTTCAAGGCTTGGATCCTTCTCTTCAATTCTGCTCCTAGGACTTCTTGGGACTTCTCTTGATCAAGTCTTGGCTGCCATTGATGATTTAGAAGAGACGGTGAAGGTGTGTGTAAGAATGAGGGGGGTGCCTCCCTTTTATACTCGAAAATCACCTTGGAGGCCAAGGAGTCTTAGTACCCAAGTCTTGGACATGTGGAGCAGCAAGGAGGTGACTTGGACAAGCTATGGTGTGGTAGCAATGAGAGGTGGAAGAGAATTGAGGAGCTAGAGGTGGTGACAAGCCATACATGAACTTAGAGACTAAGTTTATGATGCAAGGGTGATAAGGTAGTGACAAGGAGGTGATGGAGGATGGTGATAGGGTGCTTGGGATCTGTAGTAGCTTAGTCATGGTGAGGTGGAGTGGTGCTTAAGGTGCTTGGTGGTGATTTAGGGGTGTTTGGTTTAGGTTGATACATGGCTGTTTTTGGACAGCCAACATTAGTCCTGGTAATTTGGTTTCTATTTGCAAACCATAACTCCAATAAACCTCAAACTAGTGAACATGGTTAGATATTTGAGTCCTCTACAACTTTTAGCTTTACATATTTTGAGGTGACTATACACAAATCTAGAGATAATAGCCGTTTACTATAGGTATGCAGAATCTTCGCGCCTTTGCCATTTCGGCTATAACTAATTCATACGACGTCGAATCGGGATGATTCAGTCGGCAAAATGATCACAAGACATAGGGCTATGACCTAGTGTTTTTAATTAATACCCAGAACCTATTGATCTTGCCCAGATCCTATGTTTTGTTAACGGGTCAAATTCTAAAAACTTTGAACTAGTTTAAGGTGCAATGGGTTTGTTATGGTTTTATAATTTTGGTTTAGGGTTAGATGAATTAAGATTTTATGATTAGGGTTTATAATGACTTAGGGATGAGGTTTAGGGTTTAGGAGTTATGCATTAAGTGGTTGTACTTTATGTTAAAATGGTGGTAAGATATAAACATGATTTAGGAGGTAAAATGACCTAGTTTGTATTTCATGCACAATTGACTTGTACATTGAGCTTTAGAAGGTTGAACTAGGGTTTAGAATGGAAAATATATTTGAATTATATGTATTGATTACTTGTACATTTTCTTTGTTTGCTTGTACATTCACTTTGAATGTATTCATTACATAGAATTAGGGTTTAGACGTAAACGTTAACAGTTAAAGCTCATTTGGTATTAACGTCAAGAAAACTACATTAAATGGATAACATACATGTTATAAATGATATTAGTGTGTTGAATTGATATATTATGATGTTTACATGATGTAAACATAGATAGAATAGGCATAGGTAGTCGCGAGAGCTCGTTTACTAGCTATGTAAGTTATGATACATAGTTGGCATGAAATAAAGCAAAAAATTTCCTATGAAAATGATCCTTATATATATCATAATGGAAATTACATTGATGAAAATTGCGGATTGTTATATATGATAAGCTAGAGCTTGTTGATAGCTTATAAGAGCATTTGTTAAGCCTTGTTTAGAGTAAAGGCCTATGGAAGTTCTACTTTTCCTTTCAATAGTTTAATTTGGCATTTAGATTAAATAGTGTTTATTGCTTGTTAAATCTGTTTGTAGTAGCTTAATTGTGTTAAATCTAGCTTATCTCTGCTTATATTAGATGTTTAAAGCTTAAAATGATCATTAGTTAACTTAGATCTTAGTTTGCTTATCATTATATAAAAACTATCAAAAAATATAAAAAAATAGTAGCATAGTTGTAAGGATTGTTGTAGCTGCTTATTTGCTTATTGAAATTTGTCCAATAGGTCTGTTAGAAGCTTTTTAGCATCTGGTATTTGAGTTGTGTTCATTAATTCTTTGTTTCATAAGCTAAAAAATGGATTTAATGACTTTAAAGGGGTGTTTGGGTCAAGCAGTACTAACTCAAGTTAGTACTGCTTGAGGTCATTTGATCCTTTGGAGTCATTTCAAATTTTATCACTAGGTTTATGAGATAAGAATTTAGGAGCTTGTAGGTTTAAAATCAGTTTTAATCAAAATAAGTTAGTAGTTAAGCATTTGTTAGAATTTAGTTAGTTAGATTGGTCATTTTAAGCTCATGTCTGTTTAAGCTTTTCTAATTACTCTCATACTTTTGTTTTGGTGTTTTTAAAGTTGTAGAAACTAGTCCTATAGCCTGCAATTGTTAGTTTTAAGGTTTGGTTAATTCAAGTGGAAACTGCATCAGTAGGATAATTAGCCATTAAGGCCTTTTTCAAGTTCAAATTTCATCCAGTAATAGTAGTTATTAGATCTTAAATTTGAGAGCACAAGTAGTTTTTAGGGTAGTCTTTATCTGTTTGAGCTTATTTTGTTAAAATAAGCTTATTAGCTTATCTATTTTTTTAGCTGCAAAATAGTACTTTTTCTTTAATTATACTCAACATGTATTGAGTATATAAGCAGTTTTTAATCAGTTTTTTCTTTAAGCATTTGATTTTCAAAATAATTTTTAAAAGTAGTTTTAGGTAGCTTATAGGTTATAGTTTTAAGATATATAAGCCAAAAGTACATAAGGATCTTTTAGCTTATTGAAAAATAAGCTCAAAAGTTGCCTTAAGGACTGTTTGGGTTAGCAGTTTTTCTCATAAGTGCTTATTTGTAGTTAATAGCTTATAGTTTATAGTTTTACTTAAATTTAGTTCCAACAAGCTTATTAAGTAGTTTTTAGCTTATTAGGATCGGATTTAGCTTATTTAGTCTTTACATTAAAAATCCAAATACATAGTTAAATAGTTCAAGTAGCATTTTTATTAAGCTTTTTAAGTGCTAGTCTGAATTTCAAAATGTATTTTGCTTGTTGATTTAAGTAGTCTTTTGGATAAGCTATAAGTAGGTATAGAGCTTTTAGCCATAAGGTTCCTTTTGTGAGCTTAAAAATAAGCTCAAAGTTGCTCAATCTGCTATTTGGTTCTCAGTTTTGCCCCAAGTGCTTTTTCAGCTTATTGCCTTTTGTTTTGCTTATTTCCTGTTTAAACTAGCTTATTAGGTTAGAAGTTAATTGCTAGTAGCTTATTTGATTTTATTTTCTGCTTATCTTAGTTTTCTAGCCTATTAAGTTTTGAATAAAAAGCCAAAAAGAGTTAGTGTTATCTGTTTTTTATTTAAGCAATTTTAAGCTTATTTCCTAGTTTTCAGAAAAGTTGTTTTCACAAAAAGTGTTTATATGTATCTGTTTTATAACTTTGCTTTTGGAAATTTTGAAAAATAAAAAAATGGCAAAAAGCAAAAGGCAGGATTAGAACCTGTGTCCTCTTGCTTCTCACACACAAGTCCCACAAATACACACACTGTCCAACGCGCCCTTCGGTCTTTTTCAAACAATCTTTGCTTTATTAATTTCTTATACATATTTTTATTTTCTTATTTTTAATAAAAGCCGTAGCTTTTCACAAGCTTTTTAGGGCTTATTGTTTTAGCTTATTTTCAGTTATCATTTTTATAAAATCCAGCACTACTTTTTACACTTTTAGTAATTTTTCCAAATTTTTAGAGTTATGTTTTCTATTTTTAATCATTTTCTTTTCTTAAAATCTTTAAAAATTCATAAAAAATACAAAAATAATAAAAAAATAATTTTCTTTTTTTAAAAATTTTCTTTTATCATATTCTAGGCTTAGGTTTTAAAATTACTTTCGTAGGGTTAAATTTAAGAAATTCACTATTTAAAGAACGGGATTTCGTTCCGGTTCTCGTTTTCTTTGTTTTTAGCCTTAATCACCCTCGTTTTAGAATTTCCTTAGAATTTTCTTTTAGATAGTCAAGTAGTATTAGGAAAAGTAGAAAAAATAATTTTAAGATTAATTTATGATATTTTAGGTTTTAATTGTGCGTTTCTTTAATTTCAGTTAGTATAATTGTGCTTAATTGTTTTCCTTTAAAAGTTTTATGTACTTTTAATTGTAGAATTAGATAATCAATCCAAAATCTTTGAAAACCAATTCAAGTCGTTGTCCAAATAAAAACGGAGTCTTAATTTCGCAATTCTTCGAGGTAAAACGACTCGGGAAGATTTTAGATTTTACTTTGGTTAAAAGTAATTTTCTAGAATCATCGTGAAATACTTACTACACTATTATTGATATAATTCCTTATATACTTATATTTTATATATAGTGTGTTTGGAGGACGGTCACTTTTCTAAAGAAACCTAATGAAAGTGTTGGTTTTACTGAGATAGTGGATTTTCTCAAAGGCTCTTCTCTCAGGTATGCCTTGACCCATAATCCCACTATCTATGATTCCCTAGTCAAACAGTTTTGGCAGACTGCTACTGTCAGAACACTTGCTAATGCGATTCAAGAGTTAGTAGCATTTATTGATAATAAGGAATATACTATTACTAAGGCATATGTCAGAAGTAAACTTCAATTGGCAGATGCAACATCAATAACCAATTTTCTAGATGCTGACATTTATGTAGGGTTGGCCACATTGGGGTATGTTTCAGAGGGCAAATTTACTTTTTAGAAAAAGAATTTTACACCCTAATGGAAGTTTTTAATACAACACCTTCTACACTGCATAAGCCCTAAGTCTGGTGGATGGGATCAGTTTGATAGTTCTATTGCTACTGCATTGATCTGTCTATCTAGTAACAGGGTTTATAATTTTTTAAAACTAATTTTTGATGGAATGGTACATAACTTGGAGAGTAGTACAAAATTTCTAATGTATCTAAGATTTTTACAAATTATTTTGGGTATAACTACTACAAATAATGGAAAGTATTTGGCCCTAAGTTTGACTAAAAAGATTTTTTGTAATATGAAAATGGGTTATGCAGGGGATCATGTACCATTGATGCATGCAATGTTGGCAGGTGCAGCACCAGATCAAGGTGAGGGATCAACAATCCCACTGGCTCCTAACCCATACCTGATCTAGTCCTATCCACATCTCAACCACCAATTCCACCTCATTCCTCACCACTTAGGTCACTTGACAGACAGGATACTAAGATTCCTCAGTCTCAGGGTCCTACTATCACCCTTGTACCAGATGAGGTAACTACCACAAGGGTGGGAGTTAACACTGAGGGAGCTACCACTACAACCACTGGCTTAGATGCAGGGTTGGATAGTGGTAACATCAATGAGTCTCCACTCAGGTCCTATGATATACCTCTCCATGATGTTAACATGTCTAGAAGTCTAGAGGACAGTCTGAAAGTTAAAGAATTAAGTCTTCTTGTACCTAAACTGGAGTTGAAGATTGGCAGCTTGGAAAAGGAGCTCAAAGATACAAGGAAAACTTTTGGGAATGCTATTCTCACTTTGGTGGACAGAGTAAAGTCACTTGAAGTTGCTTTGAAGAGAAAATCAAAGAAGGTTATCTTGTCTGAATTAGAAGATGAAGAAACAGAGAATTAGGGGAGGAAAATTCAAGATATAGATGATGATCCTCTAGTTTCTTTGGTCAGAGATTTTGTTACTCCTACAAAGACAAGAGTTAGTGCTTCAGTGGAGGCACAAGAGGAAGATATAAGTCCTACAACCTTGGAAGCAGCTAAAACTCTATCAAAGGTTGCTTCTCAGAAAGCAAGGTTAACTGATAAGGGTAGAAGATATAAGAGGAGAAAAATGTCCAAGGGTAAAGACATTAGTGCTGGTTTGGATGCTAAAGTTGAAGTTAATACTGGTAATGAAGAAGTTAATATTGGTATTGAAGAGGTTAATACTAGTAGTACTAAATTTAATACTGGTAGTATACCAGTTAGTACTCCTAGTATAGTACAGAAGGTAAAAGTGATTGTTCCTTCTCCCGATAAAGGTCAAAGGGAAGGAAAGGCTCAAATGATTGATAAGGATGTCCAGGCTACTTAAAAGACAAAAAAATAGATAAGACAAGAAGAAGCTGGATTGGCAGAATCTATGAGACTACAAGCTTAAATGGATGACGAGGTTGCAAAATAGGTTCATTTAGATGAGATGGTAGCTAAAAGAGTGCAAGTAGAGGAGGAATTGACTAATCAACAAGCACAAAGAATGCCTCAAGTTCATGAAGTAGCTCAACACTACACTGAAGAAGATTAGGACACCATTAGAACAAAACTTAAAACAAATGCAGAATTAACCAAGTGTCTCCAAGGAGAATGTGTGACTGATGATGATTTTGCAAAAAGGATGGTGGAAATGATTAATCAGAAAAAGAAGTACTATATTGAATAGAAGGTAAACACAAAAAGAAGCAAGCCCATGACACATGCACAACAAAGAGACTACATGAGTACCTTCATCATGAATCAAAGCACTTAGAAGTTGGCTCAATTGAAGAAGCTCACTTTTGAGGAGCTCAAGACTGAATTTGAAAAGTTGGGGAAGAGTATTAAAAGCTTTGTGCCCATGGGATCTGAAGAAAGAGTGAAAAGACAAGGTATACAACTAGAACAAGAGACTTCAAAGAAACAACAGATTTATGTTAAAGATGTTCCAGAAGAAAAAGGTGATGAGCCAAAGAAGAAGAGAGGAAAAAGAAAGAAGCAAATAGCTAGGAAAGGAAAACATATTGATAAAACTGCACAAGATGAAACTGAAGAAGAAAAGGAAGCATTTATGAAGGATAAAGTCACAGGTGCTTCATCAGAATCTAAGATTGGAATAGATGATATTCCAACTGCTACAAAACCTCCTAGTATTGTTGATTGGAAGATCATTCCTCAATCAGGTCTAAAGTGTGTTTATCAGATCATAAGAAGAGATGGTTCTAATAAAATTTATATGAGTTTTGGAGCCATACTTAAAGACTTTTCAAGAGATGATCTTACATAGTTGTACATATTAGTGATAAAGAAGTATGGAGCAAATAGACCTGAAGAGATGTATGACAGGGTACTTTGTGGTGATCTCAAGACCATGTTTGATCCACATCTTAGTGATGATGCAATCTGGATTTTGCCACTTTAGTAGAAGATGATTAATTGGAGGTATTATTCCTCTTGTGCAGTATATTACTTAACATTGGATGCATCTACTATATATATGCTAGCAGATAGGAAATATCCTTTATCAAAGGATGCTTGCCAAGCAATGCTTAATATGAAGCTTCTAGATGGATCAAAGGATGAAGTGTGTTATCAACTCCTGAAGATGATGGAGAAGCAAGCAGGGATAAGATAATAAGATTCTCAGTAGATGTATGTATGGTTTGGGTATCTAGAAACTATAATTGATGAGAAGGTTGTTTGAGTGTTGGTTAATCACCATACAACAAATGGTTATCAGTTCACCATGTCTAACAGACATCTAGCACTGGCTAGTCCAAAGCAAACGGCTTTGGTAAAGACTTCTCAAATCCATTAAAGGTCGACAGTTTACCAAAAACTGTATGGTAATCAATGCACCATAGTATTGCACTAAAGCATTGGCTACTCCAGAGCAAACAGCTACTGGTAAAGAGATCTCAAATCCGTTGATAGCTGATAGTTTGCTAAAAACTATAAGGTTATCAATGCACCTTGTTATTGCAAAGAAGCATTGACTAGTCCATAGCAAACAGCTCATGGTAAAGAAATATCAAATCTATTTATGGCGGGTAGTTTGCCAAAAATTACAAAGCCAACTTAGTTGGATATTGTTGTGGAGCTATGATGCAGAGATGATGAGATGCTGTTAAAGACTTAAAGACAAAGTATGATCTGATTTCTATAGAACAACAATCAGATCATCATCAAAGAGAAGATTCATGAAGTGTTAGATGCAGTCCTCAAGAGCTCAAATTGAAGAAACTTGAAGTTAACAAGTGAAGTTCAAGTTTAGGGGAAGATTGCTATGAATTATGTATAGAAAAGTTAGTACTGTCAGTATAAAGATGTTAATACTGATAGTTAATGTTAGAACTGGTAGAAGAACTATCATAATTAGTACTGGTAGTATATCATAATTAATACTGGTGGTGTATTAGTTAATTCTGGTAGAACAGAATTATAGTTAGAGTTAGAGATATGCATGAGATATCTTAGGAAAAGATATGCATGATCTCTATACGTGTTTTGTAAAGCCCATTAGGGTTTCCTTGGTATATAAAAGGAACCCTAGGCATAGTTAGTAGATATAGATCAACACAGATCAATAGAGATCAATTGGCAGATTCAAGTTCTAATATAAAGTTCTCTTGTGTTATTCAATACTGTTCTTCTTAGCATTATTGATTAGTTTTCGCATAGTCAATAGTGTTAGATCAGTGTTTCATTATTGTTGCTTTAGATTTATCTAAAGTAGCAAACCCTTTACAAGCTAAAGGTTCAAGATCTATTCAGTAAGCGATCCAACATGTCCCCTCCAAAGTAATGCTTCACACGATGACCATTCACCTTAAAGTTTGGACCAGTAGGGTGAGATAACTCAATGGTTCCGTATGGAAAAACTTGGGTGATGGTGAAAGGTCTCGACTAACAGGTTTTAAGCTTTCTCGAGAATATCTTTAGACGAGAATTGAAGAGTAAAACTCGATCACCAACATTGAAAATGTAGTTTTTGATCTTAAAGTCGTGAAGCTTCTTCGTCTTCTCCTTATATATCAAAGAATTCTCGTATGCTTGATCATGAAGCTCATTAAGTTCATTAAGTTGAAGCTTCCGGTGATCACCCGTGGTTTTAAGATCAAAATTAGCATGTTTCAAAGCCTAATATGCCTTATGCTATAACTCGATAGGTTGATGACAAAACTTTCCATATACGAGCTTATAAGGAGTACAACCGATTGGTGTTTTGAAAGAGGTATGGAATGCCCAAAGAGCGTCATCTAGCTTATCGGACCATAAGGCACGGTTTTCACCAACCGTCCTCTCAAGAATACGTTTTAAGCCACGATTGGAAACCTCCACTTATCCACTCATTTGTGGATGATAAGCGGTAGCAACACGACGAGTGACCCCATACTTAGACATTACTTTAGCAAATTTATCATTATAAAAATGTTTCCCATGATCGCTTATAATAGCTCTAGGTGTTCCAAATCGGGCGAAAAGAGATTTCCAAAACTTAACTACAACTCGAGCATCATTAGTAGGGAGAGCCTTCACTTCTACCCACTTTGATAAGTAGTCAACGGCTATGAGAATATATTTATTCCCTCATGAATACGGGAATGGACCCATAAAATCGATACCCCATACATCAAAGATTTCACAAACTTAAATAGCGTTTTGAGGTATTTCATATCTTTATGAAATTTTGCCTTGTCGTTGACATGTATCATAAGATTTGATCATCGTATGGGCATCTTGATATATGGTTAGCCAAAAGAAACCGGCATCAAATACTTTCTTAGCAGTGAGATTGGCACCATGATGGCCCCCGGTGGGTCCTTCATGACAAGCTTTGAGGATATCATTAGCTTCTTGGCCATGCACACACCATCGAATGATTTGATCCGCACAAATCTAAAAAAGGTAGGGACCATCCCAAAAGTAATGTTTAACGTCCTTAAAAAACTTCTTCTTTTGTTGGGACGACATCTCTTTGACGATAAAATTCCCCGCATGGAAATTTGCATACTCGGCAAACCATGGGGTACTTCCACTAGATATAACTCCAAGAGTTTCTAAATGAAAATTTTCATTTATGTCTTTATTTTCTACCAATCCTTATGAGGATTCTCAAGTCTAGATAAATGATCGGCCGCGAGGTTCTTCGTTCCTTTTTTATCACGGATGATGATATCAAATTCTTGTAGGAGGAGAACCCACCGGAGCAATCTTGGGTTAGCATCTTGTTTACTAAGAAGGTATTTAAGAGTCGAGTGATCCGTGTACACTATGCTTTTAGATAAGACAAGATATGGTCGAAACTTTTCAAAAGCATAAACTACGGCAAGCATTTATTTTTCCATCGTGGTGTAATGAATTTGAGCTTCGGTCATTGTCTTACTAGCATAATGTATAGGCTGAAAATGCTTCGTCTTTCGTTGTCCTAAAATAGCACCAATCGCAAAATTGCTAGCATCACACATAGGTTTGAAAGGTAGGTTCTAATCGGGGACAACTAAGATTGAAGCTTCGGTAAGCTTCTTTTTAAGAGTCTTAAAAGCATCAATACAATCCTTAGAAAACACAAATGGTGTTTCCTTCTTAAGAAGGTGAGTTATAGGTCTAGCAATTTTGGAAAAGTCTTGGATAAATCATCAGTAAAAACTGGCATGACCTAAGAAACTCTTAACACCTTTTACGGTAGTCGGATGAGGGAGCTTAGCTATAACATCAACTTTTTTCAATCCTGGACTTTGAAATTTTATGCCCTAATACAATTCCTTCTCTACACGTAAATGGCACTTCTCCCAATTTAGAACTAAATTCGTGTCTTCACGCCTTTTTACCATTTTTTCTAAATTGGAGAGGCAAGAAGCAAAACTATCCCCAAAAACCAAGAAATCATCCATAAAAACTTCCATAGTCTTTTCGATCATA